>JAFEMH010001297.1:427500-475000 GCA_022495995.1 Adenophora triphylla var. japonica
GGATCTTTATATGTCATATGCAAAGTTCTCTAACACGCCCCCTCACGTGTAGCCGGACTTTTGCCAAAGGCTTACAACGTGTACTTATTAATTGGGTGGCGCGGAGTAACATCGTTGGTCGTTTGGTCTGCACGTGTAAGGACCTGCTCTGATACCATCTTAAAGTCTGAGGTTCCACCTTAAAATCAATTGGTGTTAAGGGGAGTGGCCCAGGATATTTATATGTCATATGCAAGATTTGTTAATTTTCAACTAGAAAAAATCATGATATTTAACATGAACTAAATTAAAGAGTTATAAAATGAGTTTACCAGTATAATATATGTTTCTTTCCACACCTTCCATTTTGATCTCTAATTATTTTTCTTTAATAAAATGTTATCCGAAGAAAAAAACATGCGGTTGCAAGCATATAGAAAAGAAGTATTGGAGCACAGCACCGAATAGTTGATAAGTTGAGCAATGTTTCTTTTATATGTGGCATCCACCACAACTTCTTCACTAATCTTAAACAGCTGCAAATCAAAATTTCACCAATCTCATTACCACGTGCATTGACTTTTGAAAAGAACAAATAATTTCAAAAGTTGAATCAACTCGGAAGGAAAAAGAAAGATGAGGAATCACATTAAAAAACTGAGCATAAATGGTATTTCATCCGTCCCAAATTATTTTGGGACTAAGACTTTGTTGTTGTTGTTGTTGTTGTATTCTTAATCAAAAAAAAATTTGAAAATTTATTGAATATTCATTTTGGGACAGAGGTAGTATATAAGTCTCAAGTCTAGATTATCTTATTGACTGCTCGTTTAAGATAACAACCCAATACAAACTAAATGATCTGCCTCACCTCCATGCGGTATCCAGCTCTTGATGCACACATCGCATATAGGGAACTACCTAGCATTGCTTGAAGATGCCATTTCCTCTAATTGTGCTGATTCCTGTAATTGTGCTCGTAATTCTGCTTGACAGCACGTGCTCCTAATGGAGCATGTGGTCGTGCAAAAGCTCGTAAACGTGCTTTTCTATTAGCTTCAGCTTGTACTTGAGCCAGACTTAAGACCCAAGTCTCCCAGCTGGTTGTTATTTGCAGTCAACAAGTTTCCTACTGCTGGTTGCTGCTTCCTCATCATGGTACTATCCACGTCAGCACCAAGTGGGGCCGGCTGATCAATGACACCATGATTAATATCCTGTGATACCAAAAAATAAAATCATTAAGCACCATATAAAGCAGTATAAACAAATACAATCACTACCAGAAACTGGTGTTTTAGCGACGGAATAAACAGCGACGGAAGCATTCCGTCGCTATTTAGCGACGGAAATTATGTTTTAGCGACGGAATAAATTTGGCGCCAAATTTAGCGACGGAATTAAATTCCGCCGCTGAATTCCGTCGCTAAAAAAGAATATTCGACGAATATTCGTTTTAGCGACGGAATTTCAGCGGCGGAATTTAATTCCGTCGCTAAATAAAATATCAGCGACGGAATAATTCCGTCGCTGATAATTTATTTATTTTTTATTTTTTTTACGTTAACAGCGACGGAATTATTCCGTCGCTGATAATTTATTTTTTAAAAAAAAAAATTAGATTATCAGCGACGGAATAATTCCGTCGCTGATAATTTATATATTTTTTATTTTTTTTTAATTTATCAGCGACGGAATTATTCCGTCGCTGATAAATTATCAGCGACGGAATAATTCCGTCGCTGAATTTTTTTTTTTTAATTTTTCTTCTATATACTTTCATTTGTTTAGTTTTTTTTCTATCTTTTTTTCTATAACTTTTTCTAAAAAAAAACACTAATTAACAAAGGCTAAAATATTATTTCCTAGTCAATAAAAAATTTAAAAAAAATAAAAAAATAAATATAGGGTAGTCCGTCCCTCTTTTGACTTTTCTTCTATATACCTTCATTTGTTTAGTTTTTTTCTATCTTTTTTTCTATAACTTTTTCTAAAAAAAACCACTAATTAACAAAGGCTAAAATATTATTTTCTAGTTAATAAAAAATTTAAAAAAAAATTAAAAAATAAATATAGGGTAGTCCGTCCCTCTTTTGACTTTTCTTCTATATACCTTCATTTGTTTAGTTTTTTTCTATCTTTTTTTATATAACTTTTTCTAAAAAAACCACTAATTAACAAAGGCTAAAATATTATTTTCTAGTCAATAAAAAATTTAAAAAAAATTAAAAAATAAATATAGGGTAGTCCGTCCCTCTTTTGACTTTTCTTCTATATGCCTTCATTTGTTTAGTTTTTTTCTATCTTTTTTTATATAACTTTTTCTAAAAAAACACTAATTAACAAAGGCTAAAATATTATTTTCTAGTCAATAAAAAATTTAAAAAAAATTAAAAAATAAATATAGGGTAGTCCGTCCCTCTTTTGACTTTTCTTCTATATGCCTTCATTTGTTTAGTTTTTTTCTATCTTTTTTTATATAACTTTTTCTAAAAAAAAAACACTAATTAACAAAGGCTAAAATATTATTAAATTAAATTAATTCAGCGACGAAAATTTCCGTCGCTAATATAAAAAATCAGCGGCGGAATATTATTTCCGTCGGTAAAACCAAAATTCTACCGACGGAAATTGAGCCGTCGGAGCACTGCGACGGGCTGGTAGCGACGGACCAGCGACGGAATTTTTCCGTCGCTGTTTAATTTTAGCGACGGAAATTTGGATTTATTAAACCTGTGTTTTCTGGTAGTGAATATACTCCCTCAGACTTTTTGAAACTACACTTATTTCCTTTTGGGGTGTCCCATTAAAAGTTGCACCAACCAATAATGGAAAGTTTATAATGTTTCTTTATTCAATGGAGCCCACTTTTCATATACGTATACAACAACTATCCCACTTTCCATACAACAGTTACTTCTTCACTACCGTTTACCATTAGTATACAATTTTTTTTAAAAAAAAGGACGGAGGGAGGGAGGGAGTTTATGATTCTCAGACAAGTGCATGTATAGATGTCACCATACACTAGGGGAACCTGCTGCTGAGTTTGTGCTCCCATCCTTGAAGCCCAAAGTTCTTCATAACTATCAGGGGCGGAGCCAGGAATTGGCCGAGGGGGGGGCAAGATTACACGGGGGTTCGGGGGCAGCGCCCCCGAAAAAAAAATTTCGGGTTGAACAAGTAAAAAATGGGTCGGATCCATGAAATACAATGTATTTTAGTTAACAAAAATGATAAAAATAAATAATTCAAAGAACGATTGAAATAATGTTGAAGTATTTAACGCAAACAATTTATTAAAATATATTACTCGTACAAAAAAAAAATTCAAATTTGCTAATTAAACTTGGGATAATAGGAAGAAAGACCAAAAACAAAAAAAATGGGAAAAGCCTAACGAATTAATTAAGATTGAAAAAATGTGAGGAAATTAGGAGAAAGAGAAAAACAAAACTGTTAAGAGAAAGAATAGCAAAGATGGAAGACAAAATTAATTGAAAATGTAGGTAGCAGGGTTCGAACATGGATTTGAAAGGAAACACCAAAGGCTTTAACTTCACCCCTTCTACCGCTGAACCACACCACTCACTGGTATTAATCTTGAAGTTAATTATATATATACATATATAACAAAAATATGATGGGGGCAAAAAAAAAAATTTCCACTGCATTTTCGCCGCTGGGGGGGCGAGTGCCCCCACCTGCCCCCCCCTAGATCCGCCCCTATTAACTATGGCACATATAAACATAAGATAAAATTTGAAAAATAAGAAAATGAAACTTTGATGCATATATACACACACACACATATATACATATATGCATATAAGGAACTACATAGCATTGCTTGAAGATGCCATTCCCTGTAATTCTGCTAGTAGTTCTGCAATATAATCCCCAGGAAAACATAAAGCATTAACCCAACTGATTGAGAAAGATTAAGCCCTCAACATACAAAATACATGAAATATATACTCCTTAAGCATAACAAATTATTAAGAGATTTGATTCAAGCAAATAAGTTGGAAGTATTCAATAATGGAAACAAATAGAAGCATAAAATAGCATGCATATTAAATGTCGTGAAATGCATGCTTGTATTTTAAACATTATTACTGTAAACAACACTGAGACCATATTTAATATGAAAATCAATAAAATATCTTTACAAACCAGCTTCTGATCTCTGTTGATTAACCCCCGGTGATGCTTCATTAGTAGTTGTTCCCATTATTAAAGCGTGAAGTTCTTAGGAGTTGTGGCACATACAAACATAAGATAAAATCTGAAAAATAAGTAAGAAAATGTAACTTTGATGCATATATATATATATATATATATATATATATATATATATATATATATATATACTCCCTCCGTCTCCTAACAAGCGACACACTTTGCCATTTTGGACGTCCCACTGATAAGTCACACTTCCTAAAATGGAAAAGAATCTTTACTATTTCCTCCACTCGTTCTCTCTCCTACATTATTATAATACTCACAACACCATTATAATTTACTATTCTCTCCACTCATTCTCTCTCCTACTCAACTATCTATACTCACAACACATCAACCTTTTCACTTTTTTCTTAATTCCCGTGCGAAACAGTAACTGCGTCGCTTGTTATGGGACGGAGGGAGTATATATATATATATATATATATATATATATATATATACACACACACAAATTTACAAACACACATCTTTATGCATATAAGGAACTACCTATCATTGCTTGAAGATGCCATTCCCTCTACTTCTGCTATTAGTTCTGCTCGACGTACTTGTGCTTGTCTATTAGCTAGAGCTTGTGGAATCGCTTGGCTTCGGCTGACTCAGCAGCCGGTTCAGTACGAAAATAAGTCAACCAGAAAGAGGGAAGAAAAAGGAAAAACAGAAAAAGAATTGATAAAAGCCCCTACGGAAAATGAAAAGTACAGGAAAGGGAGCCCACCAAAGAGAGATGCCTTGCCAAGCCAAAGAGATCCTTTGCTCTAACCAGCGGAGCTAGCTTAACCACTTTCGTTGATGAGCTTTGAAGCTAGGAGCTTGAGCCCACTCTTGACTCTTGAAGAAGGTTAGGAAGACGATTCTTGATCCATTTACCTTATTGAATCTCTCTTTTAGGTCTGACCAAACTGAACTCATCCTGAAAAGCAGGAGTCTCAGAGGAAGTGTGGCTGCACCCGCTTTGAAATGAAAGATGAGTGGGCGATCTTGCAGAAACTTCTAATAGTGAGTTTAAATCACAGTGAGCCAGACTAAGAGGCAAGTCTCCCAGCTGGTTGTTATTTGCAGTCAACAAATGCCCTACTGCTGGTTGCTGCCTCGTCATCATGACTGTCCAAGTCAACACCAAGTGGGGCCAGCTGGAATGACAACTGGCGTTTCCTGACGGATACTTTGTAGGGCATTGTCAAGCTAAGAAATAAGTAGAGCAGATATCAGATTAATTATCTAAAATTTTCTTTGAAAAAAGACGGAGGGGGTATATGATTTTCAAGCAAGTGCATGTATAGATGACACCATACACTAGGGCAGGGGCGGATCCAGGGGGCAGGGCCGGTTTTCATAATTTAGAGGCCCTGTGCAAAATTCAAGATGAGGCCCCAAAAACACATACAAAAATAAAATGCAAGAAAATATGTTATAATAGCAATATTTTAAAATTATGTTCTTACAATTGTTCGAGCATTAGGCAAATTGTTCATATTAGAATCTAAATTAGCATCACTAACAATAAAGTTAACATCAAGATCATCACTAACAATGGCATCCAAATTATCATTAACATTAACATCAAAATCATCATCAACAACATTAGCATCAAAATCATCATTAACATTAACATTAACATTAGCAATATCAATATTCTGTTTTTTATTTTCAGAAGAAATATGTGAATTTTTTATCATAAATTTATCAAGGGCTCCCTTTTGTGGTTGATTGAAAACTTCAATTCTTTTTTGCTTTTTACGTTTTTCACATTCGAAATCTTGTTTTCTAATTCTAGAACTTATATCTTAAAATTATAAATTATGAAAAAAACAAAAGAACCTGGCAAAGAGATGAATCATGAATCTGCGACGGAGTAGTTTGAAGTCGGATTTTCTCTATTGCAGATGAAAGTGAATTTTGCTATTGTAGTTGCGAAAGAAAGTTTTGATATTCTATTGAGAACTTGGAAAAGAGAATTTGTAGTTGTAAAAAAAAAGACGTTGGAGAGGAGAAGAATACAGCGACTGTTGATGAAGCCGAATAGACGGGGAAGACGAGGAGCCGCGTTAAATGCCGTGGAATTAATAATTAATTCTATCAAAAAATCTGTTAAGATGTAAATAAAGAAATAAATTTCTATTAAAATACTATATAATATGGTTTTTACTATACTACCTAATTTGATTCAAATTACCTAATTGAATGATTTTTATTTTTTTCAAATATAATACATATATATAATGGATTTTTTTTTTAAATGGTGCCCCTCAAAATTATGAGGCCCGGAGCGAGCGCTCATCCCGCTCCTCCTTAGAGCCGGCCCTGCCAGGGGGGGGCAGGCGGGGGCACTCGCCCCCCCCCCCCCAGCGGCGGAAATGCAGTGGAAATTTTTTTTTTTTGCCCCCACCATATTTTTGTTATATATGTATATATATAATTAACTTCAAGATTAACACCAGTGAGTGGTGTGGTTCAGCGGTAGAAGGGGTGAAGTTAAAGCCTTTGGTGTTTCCTTTCAAATCCATGTTCGAACCCTGCTACCTACATTTTCAATTAATTTTATTTGTCTTCCATCTTTGCTATTCTTTCTCTTAACAGTTTTGTTTTTCTCTTTCTCCTAATTTCCTCACATTTTTTCAATCTTAATTAATTAGTTAGGCTTTTCCCATTTTTTTTTTGTTTTTGGTCTTTCTTCCTATTATCCCAAGTTTAATTAGCAAATTTGAATTTCTTTTTTGTACGAGTAATATATTTTAATAAATTGTTTGCGTTAAATACTTCAATTTTATTTCAATCGTTCTTTGAATTATTTACTTTTATCATTTTTGTTAACTAAAATACATTGTATTTCATGGATCCGACCCATTTTTTACTTGTCCGACCCGAATTTTTTTTTTCGGGGACGCTGCCCCCGAATCCCCGTGTAATCTTGCCCCCCCTCGACCAATTCCTGGCTCCGCCCCTGCACTAGGGGGAACCTGCGGCTGAGTTAGTGCTCCCATCCTTGAAGCCAGAAGTTCTTTGTAGCTGTGGCACATACAAACATAAGATAAAATGTGAAAAATATTAAATAAGTAAGAAAATGTAACTTTGATGCATGCACACACACACACACATGCATATAAAAAACTACCTAATATTGTTTGAAGATGCTATTTCCTGTAATTGTGCTCGTAATTCTTCTTGTTGTGTACGTGCTCGTGCTACAGATTGTGCTCGTGATATAGTTTGTACCCAGGTTTATCTATCAGCTTGAGCTTGTGCTTGTACTTGACGTGCATGAGCTTGTAATTGTGGGTTTAACTCAAAGAGAGGCGGCCTAAGAGGCAAGTCTCCCAGCTGGTAGTTATTTGCAGCCAACAACTGCCCTGCTGGTTGCTGCCCCGTCATCATAGTACTGGACAAGTTAACACCAAGTGGGGCCGGCTGATGAATGACAACTGGTGTCTCCTGACGAATACTTTGCAGGGCACTGTCAACCTAAGAAATAAGTAGAGCAGATATCAGATTAATTATCAACAAGAAGAAACAAATACTCTGTATAATAATAACACAACTCAGTCGTTTTAATTAATCAAATAATACCTGCACTTATGATGATGGTGATTCTGCACTGTATATATCCCAGAATATTGACCACCAATCAGTCACGAAACCTTCATCTGAATCCATCACTAAAACATAAATTTGTCATGCTAAACAGAATTTATATACCAATTCAAAGAACAAAATGAATTCCATAGAGCTCAAATTGTTCATTAAATTCCAATTCCATAACATGGAATTGATCTGCTAAACATAGGCTTAGAGTTGCTAGATTAGGATATTAAATTGTATCAACATTAAATGTTAGTTATTGCAAACATTTAGGTATAGTTTATTGTAATATGCTACCTCCGTCCCAAAATGAATTTCTAATTTAGTTCTTGATCAAGAGAAAATTTGGACATTCATTTTGGGACGGAGGGAGTAGTGAATATCACATTTCTCAATCCCCATTCAATGAAGAAAATATTCTGATTATTTTCTAAAAGAGCATAAAGTCATTGTTAAAAGAGATTATTAAGATCAAAAGCAAAAGAAAACTGTATAAAACATTTGGCATATCATATGAATAGATTAAACAATCAGAAAAACAATGATGCAATACACAAAAATTAGCCAATATAAATCAAGAAATCAAGCAAGAAATTCAAACAAGTAATACAAAGAAACGCACCTCGTTTTCTTCATCATCATCGCCAGGATCATACAGACCCGCATCATACATTGTTCTTTTCTCTGATCTGACAGGACTGTTTTTTCACATTCAGCATTTCATCATAAACATAAAACCATACGGTGTATCAAAACACAAACCCTAAACATGGTGTAGTCTTTCTCTGAAAGTAGAAAAGCTTTTACAGTTAAGTAAAGAACAGAAATGAAGATGAAAGAAAAGCCACATACACTTGGAAATCGAAAATTTGACTGAAGAATCAAAGACCCCATGAGATGCACCCTAGCTCCACTGGGCCAATTCCAGTTGGGTTTATCCTTGCGGCAAAAGTAGTTGTCCAGAAATAATATTCTAGGTACGATGCATCTAGGCTTGTCATTTTCCAGGCATACAGCTGCAGCAAGGGCCTGACAACACTGGCAAAGAAAATGACTATGAAGAAAATACACAATCATGTTATATCGAGTACAAACCTTATGTTCATGGCTATGAAACTTATAACTTGCAGCAACAAGAGAAGCAACAACTCCAGACCTACCCATTCCAAAAAGATCTTTAAGTTTTGTACCAAGCTCCTCCCATACAAAGGCAGTCAACAAAATTCAGAATTAGGGATTCTCTTGTTGCTGCAAGTCATAAATTGAAGCCCTAATTTTGAGATTGGAAAAGGTTGAATTTGGGGGAAAATGGTGAAATTGAAATCACAAGTCAGGAGATTTAGAGTAAAGCCTTTACCTTCACACGACCTTGACGATAGCGATGGTGGTTATGCTGAAGCATCCAAATGGGTTACATGCACGGAAGCAAGCATGGCAAAAGTGAGAAGAGAAAGTGATGAAGATGAATACAGTGATAAGTTTAGTTTTAATTTTATTTATTTAATGTTATTTTCGAATTTAATATTAGGTTGTTAGTATTTTTGGTATTAGAAGTATATTAGGACTTTATTTTAAGGTTTTATTGATTGATTAGGTTACTATATAGACTAGGGTTAATTTTGAAAGTTTTTGACTTGTTTTTCAAGTCCTAGGGTCACTATATAATTAGGGTTATATGTAATTCCGAAAATCAGTTGTTGATTAATAAAAAAATTGAGTGTTTACTCTGTTTAATTCAGTTTTCTCGAGCGAAAATTGACAGTTGATCGCTGAATTTCTCGAGCGAAGTTCTGTGATTAATCTTTATCAAGTCTTTCGCTACGTCAGTTGGTATCAGAGCCCTTTCGTTCGATTCAGGAAGAATGGTTCGGGGGCAGAAGAGACAAACTGTGGAAGCGATCTACGAGCGAGATGAGGCGGTTCTGGAGGAACGCATCGGATCCATCGTAGATCAACGTATGGAGTTGTTGATGGAACAGTTAACGGCCTGGATGACCAACTTGTTCAATCAACAGACTCGGAGGAATCAACCTAGACCTGGTGGCAGCGACGGACAGCGAGACTGGGAGGTGGATTCTGATGGTGGTAATGTTTTGTGGCCTTTTGTCGAATCGGCGACTACCGAACTTTCAATCGATTGGTCAAAACCACCAAAATATGATAAGTGTGATTGTGAAAATTGTCAGTTTGATAGCATCCTACCTTTTTCCGATACACCTTTTTCGATTGAGTGGTTTCATCCTTCGATTTACGATGATGAGATTATTAGTCATCGATTCGTTGATCCGTTTGATATCCCTCATTCAAAGACATTTTCTTCAAGTTATATAAACAATTTGTTACTTCATGAGTTTATTAGATTACATTGGACGAATTGGATGGAAGTTGTTACTCAAGTAAGCAAGTTTAAAGTCCGACAAGGTTATAAGGGAAGATTTCAAGCGTTCAAGTATTATTTCAATAAGAGGATCGTTACAAATATTTTTTATGCAATGATCAAGATTCGACTACAACTTGTTGCAAATTCGAGGACGAATTTTTTGAAGCCGAGGAGAATGATGAAGATGAATATAGTGATAAGTTTAGTTTTAGTTTTATTTATTTAATGTTATTTTCGAATTTAATATTAGGTTGTTAGTATTTTTGGTATTAGAAGTATATTAGGACTTTATTTTAAGGTTTTATTGATTGATTAGGTTACTATATAGACTAGGGTTAATTTTGAAAGTTTTTGACTTGTTTTTCAAGTCCTAGGGTCACTATATAATTAGGGTTATATGTAATTCCGAAAATCAGTTGTTGATTAATAAAAAAATTGAGTGTTTACTCTGTTTAATTCAGTTTTTTCGAACGAAAATTGACGGTTGATCGCTGAATTTCTCGAGCGAAGTTCTGTGATTAATTTTTATCAAGTCTTCCGCTACGTCGGAAAGAAAGAGAGAGAGAGAGAGAGAGAGAGAGAGAGAGAGAGAGAGAGAGAGCGGCTCCATAAGAAGAGAGAGAGGGGGCGGTGACCATGGCAGAAGAGAGGAGGAGGCGACGCAGCGTTGGTTGCGGCAGTAGAGGGCGGTAATGTTTTTGGGAAAGAGGGAGTGACGCTGGAGAGAGGGGGGAGAGAGAAAAGAATGCGTTTTTAACGGAATATCAAAGGACTACCTTATTATTTTGTTATAGGATATTTTTGGGTTACGAGTATCTAAAGAGAGGAGTATGAAGTAATTGGTTTTAGGGAAATGAATTTAGTCTTTTTTGAGTCCAGGTGCTTGTATGAGCAGGAAAAAGTGGGTGTAATGAAGTGTTTTGCACTTCAACTTTTATATAGTTATAGATGTAAAATAATATCTCTAACAGTATGAAAATTAAAATATAATAGGGAATATAAGTAGAAGAAAATAAGTGATTGGAGTTGTGAGTATAAAACTTAATAGAAAAGATAATAATTGGTTGGAATAGTAACGATTATTTGCTATTTCAGGAGTTCGATTTGAGATCGTATGAAAGAAAATAACAATAAGTCTAATTTGAAATGAGACAATTTCGGGACGAATAGAATATCAAAAAGTTTCAAAATAAAATGTTCCGATAAACTTGTACAAAATTGAAGAAGACAGCCTCAAAAACAAAGAATGGTGAGAAAGAGAAAGTCGTACGGCTGAAGCGTTGGGCCTACGGCTACACTGAGTCGCCAGAGACTCGACACCAAGGATAGGAATCTAGTCAGCATCATCAGCCGAAATTTAGACGGGGGGACCTCGTGTTGTACGTGGGCTAAACCTCATCCTTTACGATTTACCTTAAATGATTAAGACCGTGACATCAAATCAATCATCTTGCAAATCTAGCGATGTCACATTTTACAAAGTGGTAATTTTGGTCAAATAATTACTTCCAATAAATGTACTCCCTCCGTCCCGGCTGAAAAGTCACAAATTTTCATTTTGAACGTTTCATTTCAAAATGCACTTTCTCAAAAAGAAAAGTTTTTATTACTATTTCACCCACTCATTCTCTCTCCTACTTTACTTTTACACTCACAATATTCTCTCTACTAACTATTCCTCCCACTCATTCTCTCTCCTATTTAATTTTTCATACTCACAACATTTAAACTTTTTCTCTTTCCTACATCACATTTCTTAATTTGCGTGCATGGCTAGTTTTGTAGCTTTTCGATCGAGACGGAGGGAGTATAAATTTGTTGTTAATGTGCTCTAAACAATTTAATAGGTCTTTTGCCTCTAAATATCGCAGATAGTCTAGATGAATGTTAAACGAGTTGTTGATGTTGTTAAACAATTTAATTAGGGCTTTTGATTCTAAAGTATCTAATCGAAATCGCAGATAAATTATGACTTTTATGCATATATACCCCTTGAATTCTATGTCAACAATGTCACTTGTGCGTTTGCTTTCACGTTTACATGAAAAAGTTCGAATTAGCAGCCTATTCAACAATTTTGTCAAATTTTTGCTGAAAAAGTAACAAACGGATATATCCCTGATTTCAAGTAGTTACCTTAGGGGCAAAATCCCTAATCAAACGGTTTAGGGGCATGCTTGTATGTAACCCTATAGCTTAGGGGTATAAATATACAATCTTTCATGTCTATTCTTTAAAAAAAAAAAAAATCTATTTTTAGAAATTACCCCTAAATGATTTTTTTTTTCATTTTTTTTATATTTTTCTATATACTTACAAAAAGTAAAATCTAGAAAATAAATAGCAAAAATATTTTTACAATTTATGACAATTAGTGTTTTCATAATAAACGGAAATGATCAATTTTAAATAGTGTTTTCACACTTGACTAGACCCGAAACCCATTATATTTTTAATACCTTTTGGACCACAATTGCTAGACCACTTCAGGTTAATTGTTTTGGGCTCTTGACCAGCCACGTCACAAAAAAATCACGTTTACTTTCCATTTAAGATTTAATTGTCACACGTGTCCGCCAACCTGCTGCCATGAACCCGTGTTCGCGTACATAACGTAGTTGCTGCATGCAGTATTTAGTATTTACCCATTTCAATATAAACTCCGAAACTCACGCTTACTGATTCCCAGTTTGAGAGAAATCTTGGTCAAATAAAGTCAACAACTTGGTCAACAAAATCAATAGATCCGTCTCAATAATTATACGGACCTGAAAGTCAAACCAACCCCCAAAACATTCTTTCATACGCACTCTAGTAACTTCTCAATGGATATATCAAGCCCATCATCTGACCCATATCAATCCGGGTGGATCGACTTAACGGGGACATCCACATTACCCGATTCTAGACCCTATCAAGCCTCCTCACATTCAGACGAAGATATTATATTAGCATCAAGCAAGCCAAAGAAGCGGGCGGGGCGGACTAAATTCAAGGAGACCCGACACCCAGTTTATAGAGGCATTAGGAGAAGGAACAAGAACCGTTGGGTTTGTGAAGTACGTGAACCAAAAAAGAAAACCCGTATATGGCTAGGAACGTACCCAACTGCTGAGATGGCAGCAAGAGCTCATGACGTGGCAGCATTGGCACTGAGGGGTACTGCCCAATCAGCAGCATGTTTGAATTTTGCAGACTCCGTGTGGCGCTTACCTGTCCCACCTTCAATGGAAGCTCAAGATATTCGGAAGACTGCCAATGAGGCCGCGGAAATGTTCAGGCCAAGAGGCGATGAGGAAGAAGTGTCGAGAAATGTGACAACTTTTGATAGAGATTCTAGCAGTGAAGGGGCTATGGCGGAATTTGTCTGTAATTATAATGATGAGGAGGAGATGTTAAATATGCCTCGGTTGATATCGGACATGGCAGAAGGGATGATGTTATCTCCACCTCGTTACACAGATGGCGATCTGAGCTGGCAATACGAGGAAAGTACAGATGCTGAGCTGTCACTCTGGAGCTACTCATTTTGACAAGAAGTAAATCAAGTAATTCTTAAAATTGTACACAAATAGGTAGTGTTTGATAAGTTCTAGGTATGTATGTGTGTCTGTGTGATTGTAGTTTTTGGCATAAATGAAAAAAGGAAGAAAAAATAAATTGAACTTCAGTGCAGCTGACTACCCTTCCCACAGTCCTAGAAAGTTACAGCCCTTTGCACTACCCAGAATTCTTCAAGATGAACTTGTGTAATTTATCATGCAAGTAATCAGAGACAGAGTACAGGGGGACAAGGCTTTCATGGGTGTTTCGGTAATGGTTAGGGGTAAAGTAAAGAGCCTTTGGCAAAAGTGATTTTCATTGATGAGTATTACAATATTTATATACAAATATTCCTATAGACAATAATTCTAAAGATATACAAAATAATTCTAAAGATTTACACAAATAAATAATGATTTACATGGTCAAAGGAATATGAAATGGAGTGGAGATAGCCATAATCTCCTATAATCTTCAACTGACTGATGGAGAGAATGAGGGAGAGATTTCCGTGAGTGATGGAGAGGATGAGAGAAGTGTATGGAAATTCGGTTTCAAGGAATTTGACATGGCGAGAGGTGTAGAGACGTTGAGTTTTGGAATCTAGACAATGGTAGGCACTTTGATAGGAGGAGTAGCCAACAAAGATGCAAGGAGTGGATTTTGGGGCGAGTTTATGAGGAGTGTATGGTTTGAGCCATGGGTAGCAAAGGCATCCAAAGCTACGGAGTTTGTGGTAGTTTAGTGAGGTTTGAAAGAGGCGGAAATAAGGTGAGTCATTTTGAAGAGTAGGAGTTGGGAGTCTGTTTATAAGGTAAGCTGCTGTTTGAAGAGCGTGAGTCCAAAAAGTGATAGGAGAAGGTTAGCATGAGAGAGAAGAGAAAGACCCGTTTCGACAAGATGGCGATGACGCCGTTCGGCGAAACCGTTGTGTTCTGGAGTGTGTGGTGGGGAGGTGAGATGGGAGATTCCATCTTGAATAAGTGAGGGTGTGAGTTTGAGATATTCTCCTCCATTGACGGAGAACAATTGAATTATTGGACGGGAAAAGTATTTTTCGACTATTACTTTGAAGCGATGAAAGATAGAGAAGGTGTCGGATTTATTTTTCAAAGGATATAACCAGGTGTATTTTGTGAAGTGGTCTACGAAAATTACATAATATTTATAATTATCGTAAGAGTATAAAGGAGATGTCCATACATCCGAAAACACAAGTTCAAGCGGAGCATGAGATTGGAGAGTAGATGTGGAGAAAGGAAGTTTGTGGCTTTTATTGATATTGCATGGGTTACATGAAGAAACGGAACTGAACGGAATACGTAAAGAAAATTTATTATTCAAATGGAAGACAATAGGGGGGAGGGGTGTCCTAGTCTAGGATGCCACGATTGGTGAGACAGTGTGCCTAGAAAAGCTTGAGGAGATGAGGAGTGCCATAGGTAGATTCCACGATCAGTTGTTCCGTGGAGAAGAATACGTTGGGTCGAGAGATTTTCTTGATAAGAAAGAAAGATTCTGAGAACTCAATACAAGCATTATTATCTTTGCAGAATTGAGAGACAGAGAGGATGTTACGAGAAATTAACGGAACATGCAAGACAATGTTAAAATGAAGAACAAAATTAGAGGAAGGAATAGAAAAACAACCTATGTTTGAAATAGGAAGGGACGAACCATCCCCAATAATGACATCATCACTGCCATCATAAGGGTGGTGGAGAGAGAGAGTGGAAAGATCGTTGGTGATGTGGTGGGTGGCACCGCTGTCAACGAGCCAAGAGGTTGGGGGAGTGGGGTGAGGGGCGGCTGCAGTGTGGGCTTGGGGTTGGGTAGAGTTTTGGCGGGTTGAGCGATTGGAGAAGGAAGGGGGGGGAAGGTCACATTAGGGTAGTCGCGTTTAAATTGGCGACATTGGGATATTACATGACCGACGTTTCGGCAATATTGGCATTTGCCTTTGAAGGGTGCGGCTGAGGGGTTGCGGGCAGTAGGTGGTGGAGTGGGCAGAATGGGGTGAGTTGGCTGATGAGGGAAGGGCCGAGAGGTGGAGGAGTGGTGGGTGTGGGCGACATGGGCGGAAATAGGGAAGGTTGAGGTGGTAGTGTTTTGTTTTAGGGTGAGTTCGTGGTGAATAAGCTTCTCGTGGAGGGCTTCAAAAGAGATGGGATTATCTCGGGCGCGGACAGAGTCTATGATGGGTTTATAAGCTTCATAATCGAGTCCCTTTAGGATTTTGGCAATGACATCTTCGGTGTCCATAGGTTTGCCAAGAATAGCAAGTTTGTCCGTACAAGACTTGATGGATTGCATATACTCGGTTATGGTCAAGGATGATTTGGTAATAGAGTCTAGGTGATCCTTAAGTTGGAGAATGTGGCCTCTAGAGGGGTTGGCATAGGTGTTTTTGAGAGTGGTCCAAGCTTCGTTGGAGGTTTTGGCATGATAAACAAGTGGTGCGACGGCGGTGTCTAAGGTTCCTAAAAGGGCGCTAAGGATAAGGCGGTCTTGCCTATTCCAAGTGGCCGGATTAGGGGTGTCTTTCCCATCGACTTTGATGGTGGCTGTTGGGGGAAGGTGGGAGCCATCAACGAAACCTAACAAATCAAGACCGAAGAGTAACGACTCGACTTGGGAGGACCAACAGAGGTACGTGAGTGGGGTGAGAATTTTGCACTGAGACAAGTTTACCAAGAGGATTGGTTTGGTGGGCTCAGCCGAGTTTGGAATGGTGGAGGAAGATGGGTTTGCCATGACAACAGACAGTGGGTTGGGGCGGTGGTACTGGTGTTTTTTTTTGAAACAGATGGTGCGGTGGTGGTGCTGGTGTTTTATAAGAGATCAGTTTTGCTCTGATACCATAAAGAGCCTTTGGCAAAAGTGATTTTCATTGATGAGTATTACAATATTTATATACAAATATTCCTAGACAATAATTCTAAAGATATACAAAATAATTCTAAAGATATACACAAATAAATAATGATTTACATGATCAAAGGAATATGAAATGGAGATAGCCATAATCTCCTATAATCTTCAACTGACTGATGAAGAGAATGAGGGAGAGATTTCCGTGAGTGATGGAGAGGATGAGGGAGAGATATTTGATTCCTTAACATAAAGGAGGAGAAATCCGGAATTCATTTTCTTTAGAAAACAAGCCTAATTTTCATTGACTTGAAAATCTTTTACATTGTCTTTATTTTCCCGTTCTTACCAAACACAAAAAATGAGAAAAAACATTTTCTTCTGAAAACATATTTTCCCAAACAAAGGAGCATTAGCTTTCCCAATGAAATCCACGCGTGACGTAGCGGAATACTTAATGATAAAATCAATTAATGTTGAATTGCTCACGATTACAAGTAATAGATCTTCAATTCTCGTATAATCGCGTTCGATTACCCAAAAATTGGCATCCAAAAGAATTTAATCACTTAGAAAATAAAAAGTAAACACTCAATATCAAATTATATTAATCAAAAGCTAATTTTTGAAATTACAATTAACTTGGCTTTTTTTATAGAACTCATAAAACTTGGAAATCAAACACCTGTAAAATTAACCCTAATAGATATAGTAACCTAAATAAACTATAAAATCTCACAATATTGTATAAATCTACTCTCTAAGATACATTTTTATCTGCTAACTAAATATAAATCTGAAAACACATCATCTATAACTATATAAAAGCTGAAGTGCAAAGCACTTCAGCACACCCATCATTTCCCGCTCAAACTAGCACTTGGACATAATAGAGGTCAGATTCATTCTCTCCCTAATACAAATTACTGAGTACACCCTCTTTAATTTAATGCCTATTAACCTCGTAATACCCCTGCATTCATGTAAATCCATCGTTCTTTTCCCAATCCCTTTTGTATTCCAAACGTTCGTCTTCTTCTCAAAACTCTCTTCTCCCTCTTCGCGTAACTGCAAAAAATCCTAAATCTCTCTTCACCAAAACAATCCCTACCTCTACTACAAATATCGTATGTTGCCTCCCCTCTCTCTTCTGCCATGGTTGTTGCCCCTCCTCTTCTTCCATGGTCACCGCTGACTCTCTAATCTCTCCAAAAGCGATCGAGCCAGATCTCAAAAGTTGCAGGCGAAGATCGATTCTAGGGCTAAAATTCAAACTCCAAATATGAACCAACGAAAGGTAATAAATGAATTTGCTGCTCAAAATGACCCTCAAGCAGCCGAGAGATTTCAGGCAAGTCCGCTGCTTCTAATACTCTTCTTTCTCTGTAGCCAGATATCTCTTCATTTCATATAACCAACAACACGAGTAAGCGTTTTTGTTCTTGAAAGAGTGAAATCAACCAATACTACAATCTGATGCTACCACGAAAAATATGAGGTTGCACTGGGACTGAACTTGACTGGATACTTCGGCTGCCTCCTTCTTTGGTTAGGCTCCTGCACACAAAGAACAAGGTAAACTAGGCCGGGGGTGACTCCGGCGTACCCCCTCCGGTGTGAGAGTAAGGTTAGATGAATAAGGAAAGTGATATATCAATGGATGTTCAAGAGAGAGAAAGTAGAGAGAGAGATACATATCTGTAAATGAAGAAGGTCTCCCTTTTTTATACCCTAAACCCCCCATGTGCCATGCACATGGGGGACACATGTCAATCATCCAGCCAATGATCTCAACCAACCCAAAGATAGTGGGATTTCACTGTTTCACCTGGTCACATCAAGCTACGGTGGACTCGGGTTCCAAAGCGGGATGTCCTTTTACTAAGCCGCAGGCGACAACAGGCTTCTCAGGCGGCAATAATGTCAATGGTTCAACAATCAAGGTCACCATGATTTCTGCCATACGGAGCCCATTATTTACGCCTTTCACCATGAGTTGACTCATCTAATGAACTCTCCAACATCCTTGGGCGGGATGGTCTCATCTCGCAGGGGACTTCCCGCCATTGGACCAGTCTCGTTATCATATTACACCAAAGGGGTCTTTATTCAATTAGGCCCATTATGCTACCTTATGGCCCAATTATCATTAAGCCCAACCACATTTTATGATATCGCATCAGAAGCCCCCAATTTCGAGACCGGGATTATTCATGATTCAGGCGAGAAATTTATTAAGTTGTGCGGGCTCGTCATCTCGCTACTCCCCCTAGGATTACGACGAGGCCACGTCTTGACACGTGTCCATATACGTGTCAAACGGGGGTTAGAGGCCTTGGGTGAAGTGTCAGGGTCATGCGCTTGGGGATTCGTGCTCTCATTTTAATAACTTTATTAAGGGCGGGTGAAATTCAAAACTTCAATCATCGTTTTTTCCCCTGAGAAAACTTCGTGCGCCCTTTCGTCTTCATAGCGCCCCTTCGTCTTCATCGTACCAAGGTTAGTCCATTACACTCACACTCCTCACTTTCCAGTTGCTCTACCACCCATTTTCTCTCTGTTTTCCGGTGAAAGGTTTTTGAGAAAATCCCAATTTCCAATCGATTATACCGTTTACTTGCCATATTTCTTTGAAATTAGTGATTTCCGGTCACCATTCATCAAGTTTGAGCTTTTTGGGTCCCCTTTTGACCATTTTCGTCGTTTTATTTGAAGATTCCGGCCACCTCCGGCCAAGTTCATCGTCTCCGTCACTTCGGTTCATCCTTCAGCTTTTCCAGGTACTCTTTGACTTGATTTCCCGCATCCTCTACTATTTTCGCTCTTTATTTTCGCTTTTATTTCCTTATCAAGATGGCGAGAACCAAGTGTTGTACTCGAGCCATCCGGTTTGGCCGGAGTTTGCACACGGGGGGGTACTATAGGGTTGAAGTGGGAACATGGGTTAGGATCCCGCGCGAGGATCTAAATGTCATGCTCATGCGACATGACGCTGAAGCCGCAGTTCTGAGTACTTTAGAAATTAGGGGTCCCCCCTTTTTGTCTAAGTCAGCCCCCATGCAAACCTTCCATAATACCTTTGAGCTATGTTCGCATATATGCTCCTCCTATCAATCTCGCTTTGCGGCTAGTTTCTCTGAAACTCTCATTCCCGTGGCTCCCAATTTACGTAGTCGCTTCTCTGAACAGGTGCAATCCAGTTCAAGCGAGGAGAAAGAGATGTCTTCCACCGACTCTTCCTCTGACCATGATGTTTCTGACACCCTTGCCGCTGAAACTTCTTCTCAGGCCCAGGTTTCCTCTGAGCAACCCCATGTTACCACTCTTGCGACAACCAGTTCCTCGACTTCCAATATCCAGACCCCTCTTCACCAAAAATACGGTATTGACCACACCGTTTATCGCATCGAGACATACAACGACGATGAAAGTCTTGCCGTGATGCGACAAAGGACTGACGGGGTCATTGCTTATGTCTCGCAGTTTGAGGCCGGACTCAGACTCCCCTTGGATCCATTTATTTGCGCCTTTTTACACCATGCCCAAGCCGCCATTGTGGATCTTCATCCCAATGCTTTCCGAGTTCTAGTGAGCTACATTGTCATATGTCGCCTTCTGAAACACGAGCCTTCTCTCCCCTTGTTTGTTCATTTTTTCGACGGCTACACCTCCGTTTCAAAGCGAGAAGGCGTGGTTGAGAAGTGTTTGTATATCAAGTATAGGCAACAAAAAATCCTTACTCCCCTCCTTAGCAAAGTACATTATTGGCAATCAAAGCCGCTGTTAATCACTTCTCGCATCGGTTGGTCACATGATGGTGGCGACTTGGGTGAAATAAACCCAAAAATCCTGACCAAACAAGCCTTAGTTTCTGGGGACTCGCGTCTTAAAGCAAAAATCCTCCAAGTCCTTGCAGCGGCATCAGATACCGGGTTAGCTCTGTTTTCATGGCGAGAAATTCTGTCTAGCCCAGCTCTTTTGCGTGAATGCGGCTTTCCCAATTTCTCTTTCCCGCCCGATGAATCCCGCGTGACAATTACTCATATTCCTTATCCCTGTTGGGATTGTCATACCAAAGGTCGCTTTGAATCAGAGTGTGAACCCTGTCGAAAAGACGATCATTGCTGCACTGTTATGTTCGATGTATACAGTATGTATTCTCGCCCCTAGCACTATCTTTCTTCTTCGTTTCCCGCATTTATATTTTCTTTTCCTGTCATAGTGATCTTTCCTTTTTCTCCTCGCAGAATTTCGGAACATGTCGCTGGCTCAGCGCAGGGAGGCTCTCTCCAACATGGAAGGTCGCCGCAAACGGTTGGCCGACGCCCGCCAGACTTCCCTTAGCCAAGCCGCTGAAAAGGTGGCACCTACTTCAGCTCACGGGAATGATTCTGAAGCCATCGCCAAAGAGCGGGATGCCGCTGCTGCTGTGAAAGCTGCGGGAAAAACTACTGCTACCCAATCTCGAAGACCACCCAGACCCAGGACTCCAGCGCACGGATCTGAGCTACACCTGGTGGATGAAGCCGATCCTGAAACTCAAAATGTTTCAAGTACTGAGCCTCTAACTTCCAATGTCGCGGCGACAACAGGATCTACTGGAGAGTTGCCAAGTCCTATTCGCCCCAGCAAACGACCTCGCACCATTGAAGATGAGCCCTCTGAACATACTCAACTATACTTCCCAGCCGCCCTTTCCAAGCAAAGCTCGCGAGTTGGTTAATGCCGGGCTTCAAAATGCCAACTGATAACGCCAGTCTTCTAGCCTTGAGCACCGAGATTGGCGCAGTTCCTGACCTCCCCAATCTTGATGTTCGGTCCGCAGACCAGGATTACAATATGCTCGGAGGCGGCATCATCCAACGCTCATGCGTTCCTCAGCGGGTTAGGGAGTATGAGGATCTCAATGAAGATTACGGTGTCAATGATGCGGGCTTTCATCTCGCAGGGGTAGGTGGTTATCTACTTCTTGCTTTCCACTTTTCTTTACTTTTTGGCTTAACCTTTTTCCTTACAGATTTCAAGTATACTGTATGGGCTAAGGAACCGTTGCGGCAAGGTTGGCCTTGATTTGGAGAAAAGCGAGAAGGATTTGAAGCGGGTTCGTTTGGAGCGGGATAGGATCAAAACCAAATTTCATGAGCGAGAACAATACATTGCCGCCCTGCAAGAAGATAAGGCCAAGCTTGAGCAAACCGAGAAGGATCTCCGCCGCGAGATGGAATTGATGAAAAACAAACATGAAGAGCAGCAAAAGCTTCTGGCGGCGGATTTGGCGGCCTCTGTGAAGAGCAATCTTGATAACAAAACTGTTATCGCTGAACTTCATGCTACCATTGACGATAACAAACTTAAGGCCGAAGTCGAAGCTATGGATTTGTATGATAAAGCTCTAATTCAATGTATGCGCTCTGCGGCGGCAAGTTCTCGCGACATACCGGCTATCACCCCCGAACTGATTGCTAAATGGGGCTCAGAGACCATGTACAGCGATTTTAGTCGCTTGGGTCATAGCCTGGTTCCCTACGATAAAGAAGAACTTGCTGAGTTAGCCGCTGATGATCAACTCTTGGGCAAGCCCGTATGGGAGGTCCCCGCTTTGGATAACCCGAATGTGATATCTCTTTGGAATGACCTTTCTGGCGAGAAGACTAATGCTTTAAGAGAAGCTAAGGAGGCCGCCCGAGCTGCACTCGATGCCCAAGCCGCACCAGATTCCCCATCTATCTCAGGCGATAACCCGGACGGTCCTGCTGCTTAAACAATTTGTTTTTATGAAACAATCTTGTTCAAGTCTGTACTAAACAATTTACTTTTCTGTCTAACTTCTCTTTCATACTTTGGTTGTCGCGGTTTGCGACTTAGACGATTTACTTTCTTGCTTTTTTAAACAATGGTGTGCTTTTGGGGATGTCGCGGTTTGCGACATAAACATTTAGGCCCTCTTTTAATTTGGTGTCGCAGTTTGCGAGTTAATACTTTATTTTGCGTACCTATATGGCTCTCTTGACCTTTTGCTTCGTAACATTTTTAATGTCGCTCTTATCAACTTGGTTATACCTTCGATTATTATGTGTTCTCAATGCTCGTTTTGATTATTCGAATGTCGGAATGCGACTTTGTCTCCTTGACTCGCTGTCATTGCTCTACAAATAGTTTAGATGCCGCGATTGGCATCTTGCTTTGACCTTTGTTTTCATAAATTCTTCTTTGATACTTTATTATGTCGCCATGCGACTTCATCTCTCTATACTTGTTATTACTCTACTTAACGTAATTTGCATTGAAATTCTACCTTTAATATGTCGCCATCTCCGCTTCAACAGTTATCTTTTTCGCTTCGATAGTTTATCGAAGACTCCCTTCTCATAACTTACCTAGTTTATCGAAGACTCCCTTCTCATAACTTACCTATATACATACTACTCCCTCCAAAAGAGTGAGGCTTGTCTTTAGGCAGCCTTACTTTATTGTTAGGATCATTTGCATAACATACCTTGTAAAAGTTGATTGCATGTGACCAGTGTATAAGAGAATCCTAACTGGCACATTCATAACTGTCAGATAAACTGAGAGATGAATATAACGGATTTCCTCTTTTGATATAAACCCTGTTCTATATATGTATTCCTTTATCAAAACCCATAAAAATTTTGAGACTTTTCTAGGCGTCTAGCATTTCGCTCTTCTAGGTCACCGCGACTTAGAACCGTTATCTCCAAGCCGCAAGGTTCGGTGACTTGAAACCGTTATCTCCAAGACACCGCGACTTGGAACCGTTATCTCCAAGCCGCAAGGTTTGGCGACTTGAAACCGTTATCTCCAAGCCGCCTCCCCTTTCTCGCCCGTTAAAAAGCCGGGACTTTTCTAGGTGCCTGAAACCGTTATCTCCAGGACACCGCGACTTGGAACCGTTATCTCCAAGCCGCAAGGTTTGGCGACTTGAAACCGTTATCTCCAAGCCGCCTCCCCTTTCTCGCCCGTTAAAAAGCCGGGACTTTTCTAGGTGCCTGAAACCGTTATCTGTGACACCGCGACTTGGAACCGTTATCTCCAAGCCGCAAGGTTTGGCGACTTGAAACCGTTATCTCCAAGCCGCCTCCCCTTTCTCGCCCGTTAAAAAGCCGGGACTTTTCTAGGTGCCTGAAACCGTTATCTCCAGACACCGCGACTTGGAACCGTTATCTCCAAGCCGCAAGGTTTGGCGACTTGAAACCGTTATCTCCAAGCCGCCTCCCCTTTCTCGCCCGTTAAAAAGCCGGACTTTTCTAGGTGCCTCGAAACCGTTATCTCCAGGACACCGCGACTTGGAACCGTTATCTCCAAGCCGCAAGGTTTGGCGACTTGAAACCGTTATCTCCAAGCCGCCTCCCCTTACTCGCCCGTTAAAAAGCCGGACTTTTCTAGGTGCCTGAAACCGTTATCTCCAGGACACCGCGACTTGGAACCGTTATCTCCAAGCCGCAAGGTTTGGCGACTTGAAACCGTTATCTCCAAGCCGCCTCCCCTTTCTCGCCCGTTAAAAAGCCGGGACTTTTCTAGGTGCCTGAAACCGTTATCTCCAGGACACCGCGACTTGGAACCGTTATCTCCAAGCCGCAAGGTTTGGCGACTTGAAACCGTTATCTCCAAGCCGCCTCCCCTTTCTCGCCCGTTAAAAAGCCGGGACTTTTCTAGGTGCCTGAAACCGTTATCTCCAGGACACCGCGACTTGGAACCGTTATCTCCAAGCCGCAAGGTTTGGCGACTTGAAACCGTTATCTCCAAGCCGCCTCCCCTTTCTCGCCCGTTAAAAAGTCGGGACTTTTCTAGGTGCCTGAAACCGTTATCTCCAGGACACCGCGACTTGGAACCGTTATCTCCAAGCCGCAAGGTTTGGCGACTTGAAACCGTTATCTCCAAGCCGCCTCCCCTTTCTCCAAGCTTTTGGCGATTCGTCTTTCAGCTTTTAACGGCGACTTCTTGGTACGCCCTCTTCAAGCTTTAGCGGCAACCTCTTTGTCCGCCCTCTTCAAGCTTTAGCGGCAACCTCTTTGTCCGCCCTCTTCAAGCTTTAGCGGCAACCTCTTTGTCCGCCCTCTTCAAGCTTCAGCGGCAACCTCTTTGTCCGCCCTCTTCAAGCTTTAGCGGCAACCTTTTTGTCCGCCCCCTTCAAGCTTTCATAAAATAATCAAAACCATATCATTAGAGTATTTTACAAGTATAAAAATGCATCATGAACATGTCAAGAGAAATGCCTCGCCATCATTTTTATCATATAGACATTACATAGTTCCTAGAACACCAAATTTTACATAACTTTTTCCTTAGGCAATCAAAAGAACAATTTTCAAGAAAAAGTTAAGTAACTTTTGCGGTCTAAGACATAAATCAAAATGACCATGATGTCGCCGCGGCTTCACTGATAGAACTGCTTGAGATGGTCGACACTCCAAGCATTCTTCAATTCTTCGCCATCTTGTTTCTGCAATCTGTAAGTCCCTTCCCGTATAACACTCGAAACCTGGAATGGGCCTTCCCATTTCTCGTTTAACTTGGTGATTCCGGGCTTGGCCCCTGTCGCTTTAACACTCCTTAAAACCCAATCTCCAACATTGAGGGACCTCCTGTTAACTCGCTTATCATGCTGGGCTTTCATCTTCTGCTTATAGTTAATCATCTTCATTCTTGCATACATTCTTTTCTCATCAATCAGATCCAGATCATTACACCGCCTCTGCCCATTCCTCGCCTCATCATAGTAAGCAACCCTGTATGTCGGCAAAGCCATCTCAGCGGGTGCCATAGCCTCAGATCCATAGGTAAGGGCAAAAGCGGTTTCCCCAGTTGAGCCTTTAACAAGGGTGCCAAGGCATCATACCATGTAGCAATAGGCAACTCCTCTAGCCACGCTCCACCTCTTCCTTCCAAATTTTTGCGCAAGGCGACAATGATCTGCTTGTTTGCCGCCTCCGCTTGACCGTTGCACTGCGGCCTATATACTGCTGACATCCAATGTTTGACATTGACCCTCGAGCATTCCGCTGAAAACTTTTTCCCAAACTGAGTGCCATGATCTGAAATAATAGCCCTTGGAACCCCATATCTACACCAAATGTTTTCTTGCACAAACTTTATAACTTGATCTTCGCTGATTGTCGCCAACGCCTTCGCCTCCGTCCATTTTGTGAAGTAATCTACGGCGACAACCACATGCTGACAACCCCCCTTGGCTTTTGGAAATGGCCCTATCAAATCAATCCCCCACATGTCGAATGGCCATGTCGGCACAATAGGAGTTTGCTCTGTGGCGGGTATTCGGGGAATGTTGCCGAATCTTTGACATTTCTCACACTTCTTCACATACATCTCTGCATCTTTCCTTAGACTTGGCCAATAGTAGCCATGAAACAACACTTTGTCGGCTAGCTTTCTCGCACCGGGGTGCCCGCCACATACACCTTCATGAATCTCGAACAAAACCTTCGAAACCATGCTGGGCTCAACACACCTCATCAGCGGTTTTGAAAAAGACCTCCTATACAACACTCCATCTTGCACAGTGAATCTTGGTGATGTCGCCTTTATCAATTTCGCCTTACTCTCATCTGGCGGCAACTCCCCTTTCTCTAAAAATTCCTTCATTTCCACAACCCAATCCTTCTCGCCATCGACAATCTCCGCGACAACCGGTCTATCGATCACCGGCACATCCACATATTCAATCATTGGCTCATCGGCAGTGCTCTCTCCTTCAGATCCCGCCGACCTACTCAATTCATCAGCTCGCGAATTATCAGCTCTATCAATCTGAACCAACTCCCAGAATTCGAAACTTTTTAGCAAACTTCTCGCCAAGTCACAATATTTTGTTAGCACCATATTCAAAACTCCGTACTCGCCCTTTATCTGATTGACAATTAACTGGGAATCTGAGTGAATCACTATCTTCGTCAACCCCATATCTCGCGCCAATTCTACCCCGGCAATCAAAGCCTCGTACTCTGCTTGATTATTCGAGACATTGAATTTAAATCTCAGGGCTTTCTCATACTTTACTTCCTCATCCGGCGAGGTCAGAGTGATTCCCGCGCCGCCCTTATCCTTCGAAGATGACCCATCAACATACAGAGCCCAGCAATCAAATGGCCTTTCCTCCTTTTCCCGCAAACTGGGCCCTACCTTCTTTTCCGCTTTCTTCTTCACCAAATCTTCCATCAACTCCTCCTGCGACTTCGTAAAAGATGTCTCAACGATGAAATCTGCCAGCGCCTGCGCCTTAATCGCCCGGCGAGCTTCATACTTTAAATCAAACTCAGTTAACTCAATTGACCATTTTAACAATCTTCCCGCGGCATCAGGTCGCTGTAAAATCTTTCTCAGGGGAGCGTCACTCAATACAACAATGGTGTGTGCGACAAAATAAGCTCTCAATTTTCTCGCGGCCACTACCAAAGCATAGGCCAGCTTCTCGGCATTAAAGTATCTTGACTCTACCTCGCTCAATGCCTTAGACACATAGTAAATTGGTCTCTGATTCCCCTTTTCTTCTCGCACAAGAACCTGCCGCCACGCCAAATCAAGCCGCTAAGTAAACAAATAATTCTTCTCCCTCCACAGGCTACATAATAACGGCGGCTTACCCGTATACACCTTCATCTCTGCTCAAATGCGGCATCACACTCTTCGTTCCAAGCAAAACTCTTCACCCCTTCAAAACCTTAAAAACGGCAAACACTTTTCGGCCAGCTTAGAAATGAATCTCCCCAAGGCTATAATCCTCCCATTCAACCTTTGTATTTCGCGTATCGACTGGGGCGGCGACATCTCCAATAAAGCCTGAATCTTTTCGGGATTAGCTTC
This sequence comes from Adenophora triphylla var. japonica, assembly GCA_022495995.1. Lineage (NCBI taxonomy): Eukaryota > Viridiplantae > Streptophyta > Magnoliopsida > Asterales > Campanulaceae > Adenophora > Adenophora triphylla. The sequence continues at coordinate 454,943 of JAFEMH010001297.1, forward strand.
TATCCCGCGCCTATTCACCGTAAAACCCAAAATTTTCCCGCAGCCACCCCAAACGTGCACTTGCCGGGATTCAATTTCATTGAAGTTTCTCCTCAAATTTTCGAATGTCTCCGCGAGATCCAACACATGATCATACTCCTTTGTTTTTATTACCATGTCATCTATATAGGCTTCCGTGTTTCGCCCCTATCTCGCGACTTGAAAACCTCATTCACCATTCGCCGATAAGTCGCACCGGCATTCTTCAAGCCAAAATGCATCATCTTGTAAATGTAAATTTCCTTAGGAGTTCGGAAAGCCGTTTTAGCCTTATCATTCTCGCACATCTTGATCTCGATGGTACCCCGAGTATGCATCAATGAAGTCAAGACCCTATGGCCGGCAATCGAATCCACCAATTTATCAATTCTAGGCAATGGTAGCAATCTTTAGGGCAAGCAAGATTCAAATCCGCAAAGTCAATGCACATTCTCCATTTCTTATTTGACTTTAAAACCATAACAGACAAGCTAACCACTCTGGATACCGACCGCTCGATGATTCCCGCCTTCAACAATTTATCCACTCTCGCAAAACCGCGCCTTCCTTTTCCGGCGACAAATGCTCGACCCTCTCGCTTGAACGGCTCTACATTAGGATTCGTATTCAGTGCAATGTAAAGCGACATTCTCATCTATTCCCTTCATATCCTCAAAGCCGCCATGCAAACACATCCAAATTATCTTTAAGAAATTCAATCAATTGCTCTCGCTCATCCCTGAACAATTGCTTCCCAATCTTAACTCGCTGCTCCGGGAAGTAACGGTTGATCTCCACTTCTTCTAGCTCCTCCCCGCCCTCGGGAGCCTCGGGCTCATCTCGCGTCCGCAAAGTTTCAACCTCTATCCTTTTCCGCTTCTTACTCTCCCGGCCTCAAGGGAATCATCTTTCCCGAATCAAGAAATGTCTTTCCTAGTAGCCGCCCATCGGGGGTTTCCACTTCTATCATCTCGCAATCTTCCTCAGATTCACTATCAAAAATCTCCTCAATCACGACCTCCTCAACTCTGGGCTCCCCCATTTTGACAAACTGTACCACTCTAGCATAGCTCAAGCTTGGCGTCCCATTCACAACTTCGATCCCCAAGATCATCTCGCCTTTAGCATTCCCGCCGGCGCTCCACTGGCTGGAATCTCGCCCACTGAAAACTTTGATTACTTCTTCAACCATCTCCGGTGCCCTTTGCGCCTCAGCGACAATCAAAGCTTTACCATTCTCCAAACTCTCAGTTATCCCTGAATCATTTTCGCATTCACCAAGCTCGATCATGTTAATTCTTAGTTGGCGAGAATCAGACTTTGTCACCAATGAGCAAGTGGCTTTCCCTTTTGCTTTCACCATCTCCTTCTTTTTCCTCGCAATGTTGATAGCCTCACTCTTCAAATGTACCTAATGCCTCGGGCCGTGGGGTACTTTACCCTCGATGCGGGATAGACAAAGACCATTTCAAAACTTAACAAAAAGGGAATTCCAACTATCGCATTGTAGCGTAAACCAAATCAATCACAAAAAACTCCACCATCTCGCTTCTCACCAATTCGCCTTCACCAATCTCTACTTCCAACAGGATTGTCCCTTTAACCTTAACAGAGTGATTTGTAAATCCTTCAAGGCATCCCTGGTAGGGCACCAGATTAGCGTCAGAGTAGTTCATCCTTTTGAAGGCTTCATAATACAACACATTCCTGCTAGCTCCCGAATCAACCATCACGCGCTGCACTACATTATTTCCCGGGCATATGGTGATAATAACTGGTTGGCTCCCATGGCCCTTTGTTGCGGCAAGCTCACTTCTCGAAAAACTAATCACCTTGTCCTCACTGGCGGCAAACGGGGGAATATCAAAACTGTGCGTCAACATCATAATTTGATTGTCCAACTGTGCGACACTAGGTAATGGGTCCTGAATCACATCGACTACATTTCGACCCTGGGCTCTATCTTGTCGCCCACCTTCTTCTTGCCTCACACTGTCCTTGAGATATTGCTTAAAATCGCCCTTATCAATCCTGACCTGAATCAACTTTCTCAAATTATAACAGTCTTCTATTGCATGTCCATTGTCCTTATGAAAATCACAATATTTGCTTGGGTCCCGGGCCCCATAAGTATCTTCTCGAATGGGATAAGGCTCTGGGAATTCCTCCTTCCTCCAGATCTCGCTCAAAGTAGTGTTCAACTTACTAAACTTGATGATCCTTCCCTGCTCCTGACCTCTACCTCGACCCCCTTTGCTTCCGCCAGTGCGAGATCCGCTGCGACCTCCTCTATCAACCTTGCTTTCATCTTTTACAACTTCAATCCGCTCCTTGGCACTTTTCTTGCCGGAGCTCGCTCACGCGGGCGGCCTTGACAGCTTCCTTCTCGAAACCACTGCGATAAGCTCTAACCCTTTCATACAACTCACCGGTTGTCTTCGGCAAGCGCATACAGAACTCCGCCTTGAACAGGCCTGGCAACAATCCCGAGTTAAATAGCATAATAATCTCGCTCTGACTGACGTCTGCAATCCGGTTTGCGACTTCCATAAATCTATCTGTGAAAGCCGAAATGCTCTCTCCTTCGTACTGCTTCAAACTACACAGTTCGGTTTTTTGAGCGGGCTGCGCTCCTGATCCACTGAATCTCGCCAAAAACTTATTTTTGAGGTCCTGATACCCCATCACTGATTCCGCCGGCTGTGCCAAGAACCATTCCAATGCGTGATCAGCAAGGGTGCTCGCAAACGCCTTGCAGATTACAGCTTCATTGTCTGTCAGCAACGACAACGTTACCTCGAACCCTCCAATATGAGTGTTAGCTCTAGTGCTCCCCGAATAACTTGGTAAATTCGGCATGCGGAAAACAGGGTCAGGGGCGGCAATCTGAATGCTCTTTGCAAACGGGGCCAAATAAGAACCTTTCACTTCCTGGGGCTTGGTTCCCGCTTCCAACTCTTTAATCTTCTTAGCCATCTCCGCCATTTCGGATTTCCATTTATCATCTTCACTTTTCTTCGCCTTCTCCAATTCTGCGGTTTTGGCTAATTCTACGGCTTTCAAAGCTTCGGCCACTCTGATGGCCTCCGCAATCTTGTCGGCTTCGGCGGCCTTTTCCGCCCTTTCTCTATCACGCCTTTCTCGCCGCCTACGATCTTTATCCCGTAGCGACACTTCATCTCGATGAGCTCTGTCAGAATACCTTGATCTGTGCGACCTTTCTCTCACATACGTATCATCATCTGAATACCTCGAGCGACTTGGCACATAATCTCTGTCCGCTGTGGATCCCTCATCACTTTCATATCCAAAATAATAAGAGTCATCTCGCGAATTTCCTGACTTATGATAAATCCTTCCTTCTTCAACGCGATCTGCGCGCCTCCTCTTGACCCTTTCAGATCTCGTCCTTTCATCATTTCGACACCTGCGACCTCTTTCCTCATTCTCGGAAGGCGGCATGTCCCTCGCTCGCCCTTCATCCCTCCTGGATGCACTCCGGCTGACACTTTGCCTTCCTCTATCTTGTCCTTCGACTTCGACCGACATCTCAGGCGGGATCACCGTAGGTGCCTGGCCCATCTTTTTTAATCTCTCATTGTTCGCGAGAACCTTCATCATATAGGCATTCTCCTTTCTTAGCTGTTCAGCTTCGGCCCTGGCACTCTGGGTTTTAGATGGAATGGGGTCCCGCTGTCCTTCCTTTCCTTTGTTTCTCGCTTCTCGCTCTCTATCTTCTCGCCCACAGGCGCTCCTAATGGCCGAATCTGTCTCAGTAGTGTGGACATCACCTTCGCGAGCAGTCCCTAATCTCGCCCCTCGGGCATCCTTGCGAGTATCCTTGGCATTTGGAGTTTCCGGCATCGGATTCTGGGCTCCCTTGGCCTGAGTATCTTTTTCTTGTACCATTTTGACTATTTTCTGGGGTTATTAAACAATTCTTAAACTGATCACAATCAACTTCAACACCAAATAACCACCTACAGAATACCTTTCACCAAGAACAAAAACTGAAGAAACCCTGACCAAACCCACCGTAGCCTTCAGCAAACCTTTCCAACCTTACCCAACAATTATCCAACCAAACAAGGTTACCATTCAGGTCCCGGCAACGAAACCAACTGATGCTACCACGAAAAATATGAGGTTGCACTGGGACTGAACTTGACTGGATACTTCGGCTGCCTCCTTCTTTGGTTAGGCTCCTGCACACAAAGAACAAGGTAAACTAGGCCGGGGGTGACTCCGGCGTACCCCTTCCGGTGTGAGAGTAAGGTTAGATGAACAAGGAAAGTGATATATCAATGGATGTTCAAGAGAGAGAAAGTAGAGAGAGAGATACATATCTGTAAATGAAGAAGGTCTCCCTTTTTTATACCCTAAACCCCCCATGTGCCATGCACATGGGGGACACATGTCAATCATCCAGCCAATGATCTCAACCAACCCAAAGATAGTGGGATTTCACTGTTCACCTGGTCACATCAAGCTACAGTGGACTACTGGGTTCCAAAGCGGGATGTCCTTTTACTAAGCCGCAGGCGACAACAGGCTTCTCAGGCGGCAATAATGTCAATGGTTCAACAATCAAGGTCACCATGATTTCCGCCATACGGAGTCCATTATTTATGCCTTTCACCATGAGTTGACTCATCTAATGAACTCTCCAACATCCTTGGGCGGGATGGTCTCATCTCGCAGGGGACTTCCCGCCATTGGACCAGTCTCGTTATCATATTACACCAAAGGGGTCTTTATTCAATTAGGCCCATTATGCTACCTTATGGCCCAATTATCATTAAGCCCAACCACATTTTATGATATCGCATCACAATCAATTATGCATTGGCCTATCGCTTAATTATGACACATGCCAATATGAATAAGGAATGTATGTCACTCTAAGCAGGTGCTAGGGGAGACTTGTCAGGTTTTGAGTGATCCGATGCAGAGAGATGCATATGACCGTAATGGGAAGAGCTCTGTATCTAGGTAATCTTCTTACAGTTCTCTTAGATGCTCAACATAAATATATAGTTCTCCCTCCGTCCCATATTGAATTACCTATTTTGTCCCAAAATGAAATACTTTTTTCACAATGGCCCTTGAAGGCAAAATAGCTATTCATTTTGGGACAGAGGGATTAGCTGATATCAAACATTGAAAATTTGATGTAATCAAGCAAACAGCCTCCATGTTTTGCTGGATAGCTTTACTGATCAAGAAGATAAAGTTTACTGAACTTAACAGAGGATTGTGTTATTTTACAGGGAAATCATTGTTGATCCAACTGCCGTATTTGCCCTTCTTTTTGGAAGTGAACTTTTTGAAGACTACATTGGTCATCTAGCTGTTTCAACAATGGCTTCCTCTGAGTTAGTCGGCGAAAGTGGCGACCCGGAGATACTGCATGAAAGGTTAAAGGCAAGTATATCTGTCTCAAAATTCTATTATTTTGTTTTATTATACTGTAAACATGAGCCTTTTGGCAGTTGCTCAGTATTCTTCTGTTTCAAACTCAGGTAGTCCAAAAAGAAAGAGAAGAAAAGCTGGCTACAACACTTAAAAACATTCTTCACCAGTATGTTCGAGGCGACAAGAAAGGATTTTTACAACATGCCGAAAGCGAAGCTGAAAGGCTCTCGAAAACAGGTCAGTCATAAGTAGTACATGTTATGCATATGACTACACTTAACGGTTGAAACTTAGCGGAATGTAACAGAAGGACCATCACGTGCAAGAAACATGTGACTTAACTGAGTTTTCTAACGAAATCCGTCAAAAAGCCCTGTTTTGAACAAAATTTGTTAATATACGCCCTAAATCGTTAAAATTTGGACGCCAAGACCCAAACGGATACCTCTTTGTGGAGTTTTGGCCCTATTTTATAATTTACCCATTTAGAAATTATGTTTGTGGAAGAAAATTTAAGCTGTAGATGTACTGCAGCATTTGGAGCAAACATTCTACACACCATCGGCTACATATACGCAAGGCAGGCTGCACAAGAGCTTGGAAAGAAGGCAATCTATCTTGGGATGCCATTCATGGCTGAGTGGGTTAGAACCAAAGGACATTTCTGGAAATCGCAGAGATTTCGATATAAGTTGACGTAAACTGTATGTGTTTTTCCTGTATTCTGATTTAGCTCTATTTTCACTCTACTGTTGGGTTGTTCGATGGAGTTATTTATCTCAGTTTATCAATGGATCAGTGTTTGAGAAATGCAAATGTTTGCTTGATAAAATCACTGTCAGTTGGAGAAACAATTATGTTCATCTGTTCCAGAAGTGTTAGTTCTTTATTGCACTAGGCACTTAATTTGTCTTACAATGAGCTGCAGAAGCTTCATAAATTAGGTTTTCATCTGTTCTAAACTACTCGCGGTTGAATCTCTCTTTCATGATGAGGAACTCCCTTTTAACCCATCACAAATAAGGGTGACTGGGTTGGAATCGATTGGGACAACAAGAGTATGTTTGAACATAAACCCAATGGTGTTGATGCAGGTGTTGATGCAAATCAAATTAGTGAAGTCGTAAAAGACAAAGAAGAAGACCTCAGTGTGGCCACATGCGTGAACTAGGACCATCTCAAGATAGCCCAACCTCTGATGAAGACTCGCAGAAGGACAAAGCCTGGGAAATGGGATTTCATATTACAAACTAGAGATCATGAAAATTCATTTAATTTTGTATCAGGGAAGTTGGGTATATTCCTCCATACAAAGCATAACTTAGAGAGAGGTTATTTTCTGCTTTTGGTATCATAAGATTTTACCTTAGACATGCTTGATATTTTTCTAAACAGCCATCCAAGTTCTATATCCTTTTAACAGTCACAAGGACCCTTATCATTTCACTCAATGACAAGAAACCAGTTTCACAAGTCATATCTGAATTAATAAATACTTCTTTTTCTCTATCTTGAGATATCAATTCAGCTTATATCTTACCCTATATAATCAGATTGTAAATGCTTTCGAGTTAAAAGTGTTATTTTATCTTGAGGAAAGCCTGGTGAGTTATTTGAATCCCTTCCATTTTGGTTGTCGTTTTGAATTCATAAATTTTAGGCAGTAGGAAATAGTTTTTATTTTTGTTGTATTTATAGAATGAGAGTTTTTATTTTAGAGGGGGGGGTGGAATTCTAGGGTTAGAGTTGGGAATGAGAGACATGGGAAAATTGAATTAAAGTGAGTCGATTGGGTTTTATAATAGTGAGAAGGAATTTTTTTTCTTCTTTTTTTCCCAAGGTGATAATCATTGGATTCCTAAGACATAGGCTCTGCAGGAGCTAGAGGAAGGAGTATTACCACCTTATGTTTGCATCAAGATTCTTGAGTGGAAATGAACTAAAACATTATTCCTTAAACATTTCTGACAGTTATTTTGGGTCTCGAGGCCCTTTGAGATTGTAATGGATAGTCTATTTTCTTACATTTGCTGGGCACCCAATAAATCTGCTTTGTTTAAATTATCTATTGTTGAGCAAATATCCAATTTTGAACTGTTGAATGGTCTTCAGGGAGTTGATAGGAAGAATAAGAAATCACTTGAACAAAATGGTGGTCGTCACTGGGACAAGCTGGGCATTTGAATTGGAAATGGACCAAAAAGTATGCCCCATCATTGTAGAAGATCTTATATGCCCTGGACACATGTTAATAGAGGTCCGTTTCGTGAATATTCTTACTACGCTTAAACTCGTCTATCATTACTACCATATCACCATTGTTTCCTGCTTTGAATACTCATTTTCCTGAGCCCAAACTGTCCTAAAAAATGAATTAATATGTACATAAATTCACTACTTTTATTGATTTGATTTTACGATGACTCTCTGATTGAATGGCTGAATATGTGGCAGATAATTTGCGATGAGAATGATTGATTCCTTGAGATAGCCGAGGTGATACATGGCTTGAATCTAAGCATTTTGAAGGCTGAGATGGAAAAGCGGTCGGATAACACATGGGCACACTTCCTTATAGAGGTATGACTGAAGTTCTTTCCTTTCTCTCTTTTTTTGAATTTTTAAAATCTTTTTTTTAGTATTATTATTATTATTTTATGTAGAACAAGAGATATAAGTACTACATATGAAACAAGTTGGAGCTTCGGAAACATGATTTGTCCACCTGCAGGGTAAAATAATTTTGTGTACTTGGATTATTGGATTTAACTTGACCTTTTGTTTGCTAATATACTTGATTAAGAATAAACACCATTTGTGACCATAAAAAATATAAATATGTGAATCGTTTGCATCCTTTGATTATTATCTTCATAGTTTGGTTTGGTTTGTTAGTTATTTAAAGATGTGAATTCAATTTTGTTTAGTGTCACCAGAATGCATTAGCTTGTAGTTTGTCAAAGGTAATAAAACAATGTACTGATTTGACTTTGGTAAGACATTCTGTCCGTTTGTCTTAGTTGTTTTGTTAATTTTCTTTCACATGAAAATTTTCAACGTTGAAATCTTAAATTACTGATTCTTACTTACAGCAAGGTGCAATGGTCTTAAGCTCAGAATCGTAGTGCTTGTATAAAAGTAAGTTTGTTTGCAAGGACATTGGTATCAACAAATGGAAGGTATAATATCTTCTTTTGTGGTCAATATGTTTCTGTATCACCCTTTTGGGTAGCACCATTGCTATTTCTTATCCAGCCTTAAATAAATGCCAATTTTAGGGAAGTTAAAAGACATTATGTGGATGATTTACTAATTTATCCTTACTTTAGGTCTTATTAGGAAAGGTGCCACTGTAAAGCAAAATGTAAATATCTCATTAAGGAAATCTTGAATTCCCATTTGCTGTAGGAATTAGTTTTTGTTGTGTTATGATGGGACTTGCTTTTGTGTAGTACTGTCATAAGCTTAACTTGTGCTTTAGTAACACATCCTTCTGCTTTCGCATCTGCCTCTGTGAGTTTTTCTACACCTGCCTACTCATCAACTGTTTTTTTTTAATAATTAACACAACTTTCTTCTGTTCAAGTTTGATTAACCATTTCTGCACTTCTCATGTTTGTGTATTTTTATTCCCGGAACGCGGTGCAGGTAGGCAAGTCCAAGTGGAACAGAAATGTAGGGATGGTTGTGAAAGTTGAAACTCCTTTTGGGAGTATTGGGCGGCCTTTTGTTTCTGTAAAATTAAATAGTGGTATCGAGTTTTGATTAGAAAACCTGCAATCAACTGTTGGACCCAAACGGGATAAAGAAGCAAATGCTGAACGAAATGGGACAGTGCTGATTTCACTTTGCTACTTATAAAATCTTGTATATAATATAATTTGTTATAATATATGGCTTTTATCTAATACATATAAACTATGCTATTGTTTTGTTCTCTTCTCATTTAAGGAGTTATTATTTTAAAATTTAAAATTATGTGGCTTTTTTTTTTTTAAAGGAATAATGTTGGTTACTTTTTAAAAATACCTAATTTTAATTAAAAAAAATAACATAAAATAAATAAATGAAGATAAACTTGCATAGCTCATTCACTATATCCATCCAATAGTGGGGGAAAATCAAGCACATGTTGAGAGTTGATCCAAATTCATGATGTTAAGATTTGTTATAACAAAATAATAAATATTTTAATTCAGTAACAACAATGTATTTTCAATTTTTTAACAAATCTTATATATTATATTAATCTTTGTAGTTATAGTAATTCTTTTTTGGTTCATCTTATTTGTCAAAGTGTTTTTGATAGTAAAAATAAAATTATGCATTTTTGCCATTAAATCCTAAAAAGCTATATTCTAAATTAACTTTTAAATTTATACTAACACTTTTAATTTAATTTTTGCTATTTGTCAAAGTTTTTTGATCGTGCGTTTAACGCACGGGTGTTAGACTAGTTATTAATAACTAGTTCTACACCCTACGTTAAACGCACAGGTAAAAAACTATTTCAAAGAAAGTATTTAAAAAAATTACTTAGGTATAAAATTATGAACATTAAAATGTGGTGTAAATACAAATTGACCGGAATTAAGCTTCATTTTCAATTTGTGTTAATTTGGTTTATTTTTATTAAACTTAAAAAATAGTTATAAATATGCATATTAATGAGTGTATTTTATTAAATGAAGTTATTCAGTGAAGCTTGAAAATGTATTTAGTCTCTATTTTATCTAGATACAAGTTTTGGAGGAAAAATGAGTGAACTCAAGTGTTCTATGCACTTGAGCCATTATATATATATATAGATATAGATTATGTATTTTCGGGGATTGCATTCCAGTCAATTCTCAATGTTTGAGTTCCGAAAAATAAGGGTCATCTCCCTCCCCTCGCCCCAAACTAATACCTATAAAAATCATCATAATTTACTAAATTTACTAAAGCATACTCCATCCACCCCAGCCTAGTGTGAACCAAAATGTTGGGCACACCGATTAAGGAAAAATAAGAAAAAGAAAAAGTGAAGAGAGAATGTTGTGAGTGTAAAAGTAAAATAGGAGATAGAATGAGTGGAAGGAATAGTTAGGAGAGAGAATGTTGTGAGTGTAAAAGTAAAATAGGAGAGAGAATGAGTGGGGTAAATAGTGAAGATTTCCTTCCATTTTGGACAGTTCACACTCGACTGGAACGGATCAAAAGGAAAATAAGTGTACACTCGGCTGGATCGAAGGGAGTATATATACATGAGAGGTTCCAATCAAAATTTCTTATACACCCACACCTTTTTAACCCGCTCGTATACTTAGATTAGATATAGGAGCTGATTGATTTATAATTTTTTTTATATATAAAATAAAATAACAATAATAATAATATTTTTTTTAAAAAAAAGACATTTCTTTCTAGTCTTATACTTTAGATATAGAAGCGAAACAGCTAATAAAATACAGAATTTTTAATTATTTTTTATGAAAACGTGAAAATTGTAAAATAAATAAATTACCCTTGAACATACCAAAAGTGTCGAGTTGGGCCAAACGAGTAAAGTCCAATTACAGAGCCTTGGTCTCCACATTCCCAATAAGGCTGGTCCAATCAAAACAAGGCCCAAAGCCCATCTCAAGTATCAATCGACTAAGCTCACGGTCCGACCTACCAGGTCCCGACCTAACTTAGTCCGACCTCATGATCCATATTACAATTCGGGTACGAACCATGCTCTACCCGACAGTCAGGTCGACCATATCACGAGTGGCGACCTCGACCTAAATCAACAAGTGACGACTTAACACTTGCCGGCTTATTTGGTTGAACAATCCTCATAACCACATCCCTACAAATCAGGGACCGTTATGGACATGTTCCCACGTCCAAGTAACTGCCGCTACAATCTCGGAGCACATGTCGCCTCCCCAAAAATACACTACTCTTGTCTATAAATACTTCATCACTACCAAACGGTGAAAGGTAACTGCCATTTTGTATTCTGAGTTCATTATTCAATACATTTTGAGCTTTATACAACCGTTATCTTACTCACGCCCGAGCGTCTTCGCCGAGACACATCCTAGCTAGTCGTGGGGTTCTGCTGTGTCAGAAGCCAGTGATCACCCCGCCACGTGGAGGAAGATTGATAAGCACATTTCCTGCAAAGCATCGCTTGGTTCTATTGCCGGGAAACGTGCTTAAGCTTGACCTCGAAAAAATTCATCAACCTACAACAATGGTAACCCCAGACGGGCATGTTGAAGACGCTTCTGAAGAATTCATTGAGGTGAACAACAACACCAATACAAACGCAGAAATCTCAATGTCAATGCCGAAAACATGGACTCTGCCTCCTCCCCCACCAAATCGTCCTCATGGTAGAGCCACGCGCTCTACCAAAGTGTTGTTGATGGCAGAGGATTGCCCGACACAAGGAGAGGGAAAAGGCATATGGAGGGACAAGGAGTCCCACCTCCTCCTAAGCGTCCAACGGGACAGGTGAACATGGGAAACAGGGCAGGTCCCTCAATTAATCCTATGAGCAAGAAGGAAATGATGTTAGAGCGAGCTCAAATCTTGGGCGACTTGATAGCCATGGAGGAGGCGTGAGCAGCCGACGTACGCTCGTAAAGGATTGCTCCCTCCCAAATCTCCAACAGCGGCGAGCCAGAGTGCTAGGCCAAATGAAGGTGTGGGGCGTAATGGCGAGGACAGGATAGTTCGCCGAGCTCCTACAATTGTTCATGTGCCGAGTAACGACCTAAGGGCTAGCCTCAACGTAAACAGGAGCAGGAGGCTCAATCTGATTTGAGGACTCAAGCAATGTACCAACAAATGTGCATGTTTCTCCAAATACGAACGCAGAGATCAGATCTCATAGAGACAGGAATGGGCATAGGTCGCCGGTGAGAGGGGAAAGGCGCAGGTCGCCACATGGAGATAACAGGCGCAGTCGCCATCTCATGCCGAGAGGCGCAGGTCGCCTCAAAGAAGTAATGTACATAGATCTCCAATAAGATCGAAAGGACCAATTCCCATAGAGACAGGAGGAGTAGACAGATAACTCCCCGTAAGTGAGGGCCGGAGGTCAAATGCCGCTCCTCCAGAGATGAAAGACCCATGCCGTAGAACGGCTATTGATGAAAAGAAGTTCGAACAAATGGGAGGAGGAAAAGAAGAAGGAGATTGGAAAGGTCGAACGAATTGACTTTGCTCTTCGACCTTTATCCAAAGAAATCGAGATAGTCGACCTCCTCCTACCTTCAAAGTTGCCTCTTCCGAGAAATATTCAGTGGTCGACCAACGCTAGGAGTCATATAGCACATTTAGAAGCCACAATGTGTTTTGTCGCCAATGAGGACGACAATATGTGCAAAGCTCTCCTAAGCACACTCACTGGGGCAGCTTTAACTTGGTTCAACGGTTTGGCTGCTGGAAGTATCACCACTTGGACTTGCTTCAGGACAAAGTTTTTGGATCGCTTCTCGACTGCAAGAGCTCGTAAGATCACCGTCACCGATCCGAATAACTTGGTGCAGTGGTAAGAATGAAAGCTCGATGAGCTATTTCACCAAGTTCAAAGAAATGGTTGATAAGATGAGGAAGACCTCACCGATAGGGAAGTCATCAACCTGCTTTCGTAAACGGTATTTCCTCGGCATACATGGATTACGAGCTCACGTCGTACAAAACGACTCGACAGAGTTGTTTGAGAAGGTATACAATGTCGCCTTCACAAGAGAGGAAAGAAAAGAAGAATGGTAAGAGCCCCAAGGTTGAAGTCACCGATGATAAAAAGGACTCCAACAAGAATGGGGGGAACAATAAAAATGGAAAGAACAAAACTAGGGCAACAGAGAAGGTGCCCGAAGCTTTCACTCCCCTTACGGTGAGTCGAACCGAGATTATGAATGCCGCCGAAGCCGGCTCCTCCAAATCCCAATGAATCCAGGCAACAAGTTTAGGAGGGACAACAAAGCAAGTACCGCGACTACCACAAAGACACCGGTCATCTCACGTAGGATTGCTTAGGATTAAAGCGTATCATCCAGAGAATGGTCGACTGTGGGAGACTCGAAGCTTATGTGAAGAGACCTCAAGCCGGAGGAGGCGAGCACCAGCAGTGGGCAACAAGGACCTAGGCACTTAGATCGAACTTGGGGGTCATCACCGAACAAGCGAGCAACACGGCCATCAAGCACAAGATATTCCACTCAATAAGGCCCCACACGTGCCTCCAAGGAGAGAAGTCGAGATGAAGCGATCGCCTTCTACCCCCATGAATTGGCAACTAATATGGCGGCTAGGGAGCAAGTTCTCGTCATCCCGTGTCTCATTGATGGATGTACGACGAGCGCACTCTTAGTCGACACTGGGGCCTGCAAGGATATTTTGTTTTACAAAACTTTCAAGGAGATGGGTCTTAATGACGAACACTGGAGAGATATGATGGCAGTTGGAGGGCTTCACCAACCATCGAGCCGATGCAAAAGGCAAGATAGAGCTCGATGTCGACCTAGGCCAGCACCCCCTCAGGGTTGTCTCGAAGGTACAATTTATCGTAATTGATGTAAATAGTGACTATGCCGCCATCCTTGGAATTCCTGGACAGGTCGTTCTTGGAATGGTAGCATCAATTCCTCACCCAAATAGGTAAAGTTCCCCACACCCGCCGGAGTGGGTTGCGTACAAGGCACAGCTCGTGCTTATTTGGATCATGTTCTAAGAGAAAGAAAGAAAAGGGAGCTAGAGATTGAGACTGCTGATGGTTACTTGAAGCTGTCCCAGTCAGTCACCAAAACTACCCGATTGTCAACAATCACCGACGTGGAAGAGTCGACCTATCACTCAAATGACGAGGTCATGCTTGAGTCGACACGTCACTCTAACACCACTGAGGTCGATTCAGATGTAGTTATGGTCGACCAAGTCATCATAGGCAACCACGCCTCCAAATTTCGACAATAACTCTGGGGCCACCACCACCACCGAGGAGGTCATGCGGAACAGTTAGATGATATGATAGCGTAAGAAGCTCCACATCTCGAGGGCCGAGGAGAGACAAAGGGTCAAGGAGATAATCATTGAGACTCTACAATTCATGGATGGACCAGAGCTAGAAGCTGTGGATGAGTTAGAGTCAAGAATCACCAACTTTTCCTACCCCGACCAAAAAATTCGATTGGGAAGCAAATATCATTGAGGAACGAGCGTAAATCATCGAGCTACTCAAGGAAAGTAATGATGTCTTCGCATGGAGGGTAGAGGACATGAGGGGAATCAAGGAAGAGGTCGCCGTTCACGTACTTGAAGTCAACCCGACCATAAAGCCTAGACCCCAAAAGTTGAGAAGTTTTGCTCGCGACAAGGAAGAGGCTATCAAAGCCGAGGTACAAAAACTTTTGAGTGCAGTGGATAATCAAGGAGGCCACTCATACAACGTGGTTGGCCAACGTGGTCATGGTGAAGAAATCGAATGGCAAGTGGCGGATGTGTGTCGGCTTCACTACTCTCAGTCTAGCTTGCCCAAAGGATAGCTATCCTCTTCCTAGAATTCACAAGCTTGTTGATTCCATCGCCGGCCACTCTACTCTCGCCCTCGGATGCTTACTCTGGATACCACCAGATAAAGATGCACGAGGATGACATTGTGAAGACGGCATTTCAAGCACTGAGGCATTTACTCGCTATAACATGATGCCATTTGGCTTAAAAATGCAGGAGCTACCTATCAAAGAATGGTGAACAAGGTCTTTGCCTCACAAATTGGTCGAAATATGGAGGCTTACATTGACGACATGGTCATTAAAACTAAGATCGGGAGTCACGTAGTCGACCCGAAGGAGACGTTCGCCAATTTGAGAGCAAACGACATGAAGCTCAACCCCAAAGAAGTGTGTTTGGTGTAGCCGCCGGAAAGTTCCTTGGATTTATGGTATCTCAAAGAGGCATAGAGGCTAATCCAGAAAAATCAAGGCTTTAGCTACATGAAGGCTCCCACCACTATCAAAGAGATGCAATGACTTAATGGAAGGGTAGCGGCTCTTGGTCGCTTCATATCAAAGTCGCAGAAAGGTCTCTCCCCTTCTTCAAAGCATCGAGGGGGACGAAAGTTTTGAGTGGACGACCGAATGTCATTCGTCGTTCCAACAAATTCGAAGGATTACCTCGCTACTCCACCTCTCCCGAGTAGCCCGACCACCGGTGAAACTTTGTTTGTGTATTTATCCGTGGAGATAAATCAAGTGGCAGCGGTTTTGGTTAGAGAAGATGAGGGTTTCAAAAGCCGCATACTACATCAACAAGGCTCTCATCGTAGGATGTGAGAGACGAGATACTACAATGAGAAGGTCGCCCTATGCCCTAGTCGTGGCTTCAAGGAAGCTGCGAGCTTATTTTCTCGGCTCATCCAATTGTGGTTCTTACAAATGCTCCTCTAAGAAAAATTCTTCACAAGCCGGAGAGTTCAGTCGACTTCTCAATTGGTCAATTGCCCTTACCGAATTTGACATCGAGTATCGACCTCGAAAGGCGTCAAGGCTCAAGCTCTACCGACTTCTTGGTCGAGCTTACGTTCACCAAGGAAGACGACGAGCGCCGAGCTCCAAAAGAAAAGGCTAAAGGGAAGGAGTTAGAGTCCCTGTGTCGCCATCGTCTTACCCGTCGATTGTTGGAAGGTCTATTCAGATGGATCGACCAAGAATAGCAGGTGAGCCGGGATAGTGCTAATTGAATCCGTAGTCTGGAACTGTATGAGGAATCACTAAGGTTCAAGTTTGATGCTTCCAACAACTGTGCCGATATGAAGCTTTGATAAGCGCCTATAGAATACGCCAAGTGTTTTGGAGCGACTAAGATCATGGCCTACTGTGATTCACAACTGATAGTTAACCAAGTCAGAGGCGAGTACGAGGTACTTAGCTCCACGTTGATTAAATACTGTGACCTGGTGAAGGAGCTGATAAAGGATTTGGAATTCTGGGAGATTCAAAGGATTGGAAGAGAGGACAACGACCTAGCCGACCTCCTCTCAAAATTAGCTACCTCAGATGAGCCACATGATGAACCTATCTCCTTACTCGAAAGTCCAGCCTATGAAAGAGTAAAAATTCATTGCATAGATGATCCCTCGAGGAATTGGGCTCGGGAGAAGTGTTGGATCGAGGAAATGAAAGCATATTTAGAAAAAATGGAGAGGCTGCCGAGATGACGAGAAGAAGGCTCGAGCTATCAAAAGAAAGCTCAAGGTATGTCATTCAAGGAGCGACCTATTCGAGAAGATCTTATACTCGACCATTACTAAAGTGTATCCACCCTCGAGGTCGCCTTATTGATACACAAAGTGCATAGTGGAATTTGTGGTGGACACCGGGGGCCGGGACTCTTGGCGACAAGTTAATCACTTTGGGATACTACGGCCGCACATGAGAGGCGGCACTCACAGCTTTGTTCACAAATGTGATCAATGCCAAAGGTTTGCCAACCTTCCCCAGTGTGCTACTGACGGAAGCGGACTCACCGTGATCGCGGCTTGGCCATTTGACATGTGGGGCGTCGGCACGATTGGACCCTTCCCTCCCGCCCAGGAAGCTGCCAAGTATGTGATCGTCGCCATAGATTACTTCACTAAATGGGTTGAGGCCAAACCATTAGCTCGCATCACGAGAGGAAAATGCTATACTCCAACTTTATTCATGACTTCATTTGGTGCCAGTTTGGTTTTCCCACTCGAGCTATAGTGTCGGAAACCAATGGTTTCTGATTCTCCCAGACTTTTGAAAACGAGAGAGATGAAGCGGGAGTTGGGAATCAAACATTGGAAATACTTAATCGCCCTATCCTCAAGGAAATGGGCAAGGCAGAAGCGGCAAATAAACTTGTTCTATCTTCGCTCAAAAGCCGTTTGGGCTCGTAGGTCGCCAACGAAACAGTGGGTTGGGACGAACTCCCCGCTTGCTCTTTGGGCGGTTCATCCTGACGGCTGCGGGGGAACTGCAGGAAGAAGAACCACTTTTGCTGCTTAAGTATGGGTCGAGAGGCCATGGCACTTTGAGCTCGCGATTCCCATTTGCTAAGAGTGACTTTCACTTCAAATCAAAGGCAAAATGATACCAATAGATTGATCGAGCTGGATGCTAGTCGACGAGGAAGCGAGAAGCTTGGCCCTTTACCTCAGGTAATGGTCAACCTGAAGCGACGGAGCTAAGAACTGCGGACCAAGACTATTGAAAGGTCGAGGCAAGGTCTTTCCAGAGTTGGAGATTATGTGTTGAGGAAAAGATTGAAGGCAGCAGCGGAGTAGAAGGACCCGGCGAGAATAAGCTTTATCTCCTAAGCTGGGAGAGAGGTCCATATGTGGTCACTCCAGTCGTCCAGGAAAGGAACCTACATGATAGCTCATCCCGGAGGTGACGAGTTGAAACATCCTTGGCATGCTACTCTCGCCTGTCCATCAAATCTTACTTCTAGTTTTCAATTTCAAAGTTCAAGTTTATTGATAAAGCTAGTTTCGAATTGATGTAAGCATGATTCCTATTTCAATGAAAAGCGCCGGGTTCATTCGATCAAACCTAGTGTTACATTTAATATCAAACAAACTCCAGACTCTTAGTGCGGTTTCGTTCCTAACGAAGCTCGATTCTTAATCGGCTTGGTTTATTTAACAAGTCAGCCTCTGAGTGCGACCCCGATTCTAACGAGCTCAGGCTCTTAGTCGAGTTCATCTTGGCTCGACTCTTAGTCGGCTTCACTCTAACAAGCTCGACTCTTTGTCGGCTTGATTTCACGTAGCTTCGACTCTTGAGTCGAAGCTTCGCCTTTAACAAGCTTCGACTCTTGAAGTCGGCTTGATTTACTTAGCTCGATTCTTAATCGGCTTTGCCTATTCAACGCAGTATGATTCCTAATCAACTTCGGATACAAGTGCTTTCGACCCGCAGGGTGGGTTTTGATAGTATGCCAAACAGAGGTTAGAGCTCACTTGATTAGGTCAATCTCGTTCACGAGAGTGTAGCAAGTACGGGAGTCGACTAAACCAACGAGATCCACGTCGCCTCTAGGCTCGAGTTGACTTCATTTATGTTATCAGCGTCTGGCTCGACATACTGTGATATGGAATCGGAAGCATTCAACATTACGAGAACAAAAGTCGGCTATGATAGAGAGCAAGAGTCTTTCACCCCAGCGGGTGCACAGACTTGAAACAAAATTAATTTACAAAAAAATATTTTGCCTCCCGAAAAAAGCTGGGCCAAGGCATTGAGATAATGTTAATCAAAAGAAACAAAAAAATGTTAGTTTAGGAGCTTGTTGTTTACAAATAATTTAAGAGTCACACGGCCAGGCATCGGCTTGGTGCGTCGATGGAAGCTCGACGCCCGCCATCTTCTTGTTCTTTGAGGCTCTATGGGCTTGCAGGATTCGGAATAATAATACGCTGGGGTTTCAATTTCCGCATGCCCCCGGTGTCGTCGAGTTCCGCAGAGGCTGCATCGAAATTTTCTATCCAAGAACGGGGGAGCTTCCCGCTTCTCCGCGAGTGATCCTCCCTCTGTATCCTCTTGGGCATTATTGAAAGCTAGATCGTTTTGAAGGTAAGGAACGAGCGAGTGACCACTTTCAGCAGCTATCATTATCATATTGGGACTCTGAGTCTAAGCCAATGAGCTAATTGCTCGATGAAAGTAGCGCAATGGCAGATTGATGTTACAAGCGCGCGGCGGACCATGTGTAATGCTGCAGGCTCGAAAATCTTGTGCGCCAAACGGCGATGGCGTGGCAGCTACTCAAGTCACACACTTCCATGAACTTCTACATGTGCATTGCCCGAGGAGGCATCCTTAGGAGTTTTCTCTGATAGCCGGCACGGAGGTCTTTCTTACTGCTTCTCTCTCTCGAGTCGCGATCTTTGTTCATGCGGCGCATTCCGAGCAAGAAGGCATCCTTCTCCTTGAAGTTTGTTAGCTTGCGCGCCGGCTCGATCTTGGTTTTTCCAATTCCTTAACTCTGCCATCCCTCTCAAAGAGCTTCCGCACTCCTTGATCACTTAGATTCGGCGAGTGCAAGATGGGGACCGAGGCCTTCGTCTTCGCCCATTTCGGTGGCTTCACATGAGTTATCCGGATCGTTGCCTTGTTTCTCCCTCAAATCGGCCAACTCTTCGCCTTCTTGGCGTAATCACATAAGGCACACTTGTCCCTCTCGGTGTGACGCCCTCCCGAGGAGCTTTTAGCTTGCTGGTTCATGGTGAGAGGCACATTAAGAGGAAGCTTTCATTTAAGTAATCCCAGCTCAGCAAAGGCATAGAAGGTGGACGACGAACTAACGAGAATGGCGACCGAACGAGAAAGGGAAAGTAAAGGTTTACCGCGACGGCTGTACCAGAATCGGAAGGCCCCGTGAATTCAAATGCAGGAGTCTATCCCCTCTATACGCAAAGTAAGGCCAGGAGATCTACGTCAGGGGCCACTTCTCGCACCACTTGACCAAGCTTGTGCTCCTCAGGATGGCGGCGAGGTAAATGCTGATGACCCCGATGAGGAGGAGAACATCGGCGAGCCTCTGAATCAAAGCATCTACGGATTGTTGGCTCCTTGGAGGGAGGGCTAGAGGAGGGAGTAGATTTGGGGAGGCGAC
>JAFEMH010001297.1:480000-498770 GCA_022495995.1 Adenophora triphylla var. japonica
CACAAACGGGATATTACAAAAACTACTTAAAAGAGGACTGAATGCACCAAATTGCCCTCTTTGCACGCGCTCTCTTTCTTTCTCCTCGCTGTTTACGCCTCTCTTCTCCCACATTTCCTTTTCCTTTCTTTCTCTCTCTCTACCCTTTTTTATTTTCCAAAAAAAAAAGATTTGCAATATCTCACAATCTAAAATCAAAAAAATACTCCGAAAACATCGCTTTAATCGTATCACAATACGAATCAAACAATTACACTCATGCGATATAATTTAAATTTTAAAAATGATTTTTTTTTATTTATCACTTGTTTGACAAAAATTCAAGCACACAAATTGATAAATTCAATCATCAATTGTTTAAATAAAACACTTGGCACAAAAATCATTAAAAAATAATTGATAAATAAAATTTATCCATTGTTTAACCAAATACCAAGCACAAAACTTCTTACAAAATCGATAAACCCATTTATCAATTGTTTAAGCCAAACACTTTTCAAAAGAATCCTTAAAAATAATTGATAAATGACATTTATCGCTTGTTTAACCATATATCAAGCACAAAAACTCCTTACAAAAATTGATAAACCCATTTTTCGCTTGTTTAAATCAAACACTTGGCACAAAAATCATTAAAAATAATCGATAAATGACATTTATCAATTGTTTAACCAAATAACAAGCACAAAACTCTTTTAAAAAATTGATAAATTCATTTATCATTTGTTTAAGGATTTTTGTTTTCAAGTGTTTGTTTAAAGAACCGATAAATGAGATTTCTCACTTTTAAAAAAAGAGTTTTTGTGCCAAGTGTTCGCTTAATGATAAATGACATTTATCGCTTGTTTAACCTAATACCAAGCTAATAAAAATTTTTTTTAAAAACCGATAAATGTCATTATCATTGTTTAAATCAAACAATTAGAAAAAAATCATTAAAAATAACTTATAGATGACATTTATCTATTGTTTAACAAAATAGCAAGCACAAAAACTCTTTAAATATTGATATTATTAAATTAAGTGTTTTATTCCTTTTGAAATTAAAAGTTTTTGTTCTTGGAATATGTGATTAATAACCGATAACCGTATTAATTAGTATTATGTAAGCATTTATTTTGCTTTCAATCGTGGTTCACCTAACCGTGATATGAATTTCCCCACCTAAGTATAAAGATTAAGCTTGAGAAAAGATAGGCTTTTGACTTGTTCACTCAAAATCAGTGATGTCCTCCTACTTTTTCTCACTCAAAATCATGTCCCACGAATCTAATCCCTTGCCAACAAATCCCCAATTTCTCATCCCAAGCCAACGACATTGCCGAATTTGAACCCACATTCTATTTCTCATCCCTCACCATAATAGCAAGAGTCAATTTTTTTTTCCGATTCAAAATAAATATCACGCTTTTAAATAAATTTCAACCAAAAACAAAAATTATTAAACTTTATATGAGGGTATTTAGAGAAATACCCATGGAAATGAATTCCAAAGCAATTTTCTAACATAATCAAATGAGCTGAGAATTTGAAAATTTTAAAATCCCAACCCAGATTCAAGCAACTCTGAAAATTCAAATACCAAATTAAGCAATTCTGAACCCTGATTCACCAAAAACTCTAAAATTTGGCTGGTTTTTAATTTTAGAATTTGGTTTATCTGGGTTCCAATCAAAAATCCAAGGCGGGAAGTGGAATCGAAAGTGGGTTTTGATTGTGAGGGCATGGGTTCGAATGTCATCGCTTTGTGGGTTTCATTTCTGTGGTGGTGGTGGTGGTGGTGGTGAAGGAGGTATTCGGCCGGAGGTGGGGAGGTGTTCGCCGGCGGTGTGAAGGTGATCGCCGGTGGTGCGTTAGGTAGAGAGAGAGAAAGTAGAGAGAGGAAGTGTGGGTGTGAGTTGTGTTAAAGAAGTAGTTTTAGTAATATCTACATTTAGGGAAAGAGTTTTTTCGTAAAATCACAACTTAAATGTTTATTTTTTTTTTATAAATTGCATGTTTTAATGCCATTAAGCCTCGCTCTATCAACCGAAAACATCTTAGCTAGACCGAAATACGCCTTGATGCCTTGAAGTTTGATGCTTCATTGGGAAACCAAAGTTCAAATGCATGAAAGTAATACATGCCGATGAGAAATGGTTTAATATGACAAAATGCAGCCAAAGGTATTACATTTTACCAGAGAAGAAGAGCCATACAGAGCATGCCAAAGTAAAAATTTATTACAAAAGTCATGTTCTTTTGTGCTGTAAGTAGGCCACAATATGAAGAAAATGGTGAGTTGATATTTGATGGCAAAATAGGCATGTGGCCTTTCACAAAAACAGAGGCAGCAAGAAGAAATAGCAGGAACAGACCAGCAGGAACAATGGTCACAAAACCCTTTTGAGCTCTATCAACAAAAGAAGTCACGAAGAACATGCTAATTCAACAAGTGCGAAACGTTCCAGTAGAGGAATCAATGCTCCAAATAGAACAATAAAAAACCATGCTCCCAGCAGGAACACTGTTTCCAGCTTAAACAATGGCTTTTCCTAATTCTTCTTTTTATGATTGTGTTATACCTCTATAAAAGCAAAGTTGCTGCCCAACCCACGCAAAGCAAAATTATCATTCAATGGGATAACGTACCGACCACATAACAAAAATGATGATCCAACTTAAGAGAAAGCGGCAAGTTCAAATGGGCTTTGCTTAATATACAACTCACATATTTCCGTCCCTCGCCCAACTTCTCCTGGATACAAAAACATCAATGATCTCGGGTGGTTCCGATTCATTAGATGCGCCTCAAAGAAGAACTTCAATCGAACAAATGTTGATGAGATGGTAAAAACAAGCCTTCTTAACTCTTATGCAAAGTTAAGCCACCGAACTCTAAACAAGCTTTTCATTTCTCATTACAAAATGTTTTGAGTTTGCCATTATGAAAATGAAATGCAGTCACAACAACTACCCACATTTGGGTCATCTTGGGAAGGATCGTTTAGAAAGCCTTGGATTAGCTCCCAACAAAGATCCTAACAAGCAGTAGAGCCAAGCTGGCCGGTAAAAAGAATGCACAGGCTAGGTATCTTCAAGGAAGGTGGTCTCGGGATATGAGTGCATGAAGGCATGATGATAGAGATGGAATTACATCAATCCCTCAACCGTTGGTGCAGTTACAACAAGAAAGGGAGATTCAAGTACACTTCTCTTTGGTTTTTTGTAAATGGTAACTCTTAGAAAGTTGATCCATGCGCCAACTTTCGTGTTTTTTGCTATTGTCACTCTCAACTTTATTCATCACTGCTTGAGTACTCAAAATGCAAAGTTTTTGTGGAAAAGAAGCTTCAGTACACTCATGTTATGCTCATCATCATGGTACAACTTAAATGCCGAAAATGCTTTTTGCTTACGAAGTTGTACACTCGAGCCATTGTTCATCATTGTGTACACTTGTTATTTCTCGAATTTTATTATCATCATAGAAATAATGTTTCCTTTATGTAACCAGTAATGACCAAATCAAATGATTCACTGTTCTTATCAGTTGACCCACAAAAACCAGTTGGTAAAATATAGAACCAACATCAACCATTTTCAGCATTTTGAACAATCAAAAAAACTTTTTTTCTCATCAAAACTACACCATGAGCATCCATAGAGATGGAAAATCAACACAAGTATTTCCTTGTGAAGTTGTACACTCGGTTATGTTCATCATTGTGTACACTTTATTTCTCGATTTTAATATCATCATAGAAATAAAGTTTCCATTATGTAATCTCAAAAGAATGACCAAACAAGCCAAAAAATAGAGACAAAATCAACCATTTTAAGCATTTTGAACAATAAAAAACATTCTTTCTCATCAAAGCACACCACAGAGCATCCAAATCATGGAAAATCAACACAAGTATTTCATCATTTCACAAAGTATTTCAACTCCCAACTATGTACTCTAACAAAATTACAGGTCCAAGGAGAAGAAAAGGGGGAAGAAAATCATAACCTGATCTTTTGGCTCTTCAAGTTCGTCTAGTAGGAATTTCACTTTCGGACACCAAGATGCAAAACTTTACCATGAATTGTTTGTGCCCAAAGCTTTGGTAATTGGGTCGCCCGAGTTTCGAGCCAAGTAAGGCACACATGTTTTGAATGGCTTCATGGTGTCGGAGTAAAATGGAACGCCGTTGCAATCAACACCGCCCGCCCAAGGACACCGGTGAGACAACTCTTTCATGAAGCTTTGTGTCGTTCGGCTCTCAAATCCGGTGATTTGGGGCACTGCATCGACCTCGGATGAACAAGCCACGCTCAAATCATTCTCGGGAAAAAGAGGGTTTCATCCACCACCGTATCATCTACACAACTAAATTGCGTATCCAGTACATCGGAATAACCATCGGAACTAGGGGAGTCTCCGTGAGGCGAATCAACGGCGGCCACGAAATCATTTGATTCCGACATCGAGATCTAGAAACCCTAAATCGAAATAGCCATTGAAGTGTTTGAATCGAACCAAGAGCTAAGAGATTGTGAGGATTTGTTGGTAGAATAAGAAGAATGGCCAGAGAGAGATTTCGACGGAGATGGAACGACGGCGATTAAAATCGCCATAAATCCTAGTTCTTCGTAAGAGAGAGAGAGAGAGAGAGAGAGAGAGTTTGATAATGTGGTTGGAGTTGGAAGGGAAATGAGTGGTGGGTGTATTAACACACCGTTGTTTTGTTCAATTCATTTAATTGAAGTGGGTAGTTATTGTTTAATTAGGTGTGTTAATTAGGTGAGTTAAATGTTGATAATTAAATTAGTGAGGTAAAATGTGGGGTCCACTTCAATATAATAATAATAAAAGATGTCCAAAAATAGAAAGTGGGACTTTAAAGAGGGACGCCAAAATAGCAAAAGGGGTAATGTTTTATGGGACGGAGGGAGTACTTAATGATAAAATCAATTACCGTTGAATTGCTCACGATTACTACTAATGGATTTTCAATTCTCGTTGAATCGCGTTGGATTATCAAAAAATTGGCATCCAAAAGAATTTAATCACTTTTAGAAAATAAACGGTAAACACTCGATATCAAATTATATTAATCAAAAGCTAATTTTTGGAATTACAGTTAACTTTTTATAGGAGCGTCTAAGACTTGGAAATTAAGTCAAATACATAAAATGTAACCATAATCTATATAATAACCTAAATAAACTATAAAATTTTACAATATTTCATAAATCTATTTTAATACTCCCTCCGTCCCAATAAAAGCTTCACTAATTATCCAAAAGGGCGTCCCGTTAGAAGCTTCACCTTTTCTTTTTTGGCAAAGAATCTTTACTATTTTCTCCACTCATTCTCTCTCCTACATTATTTTAATACTCACAACACCATTATAATTTATTATTCCCTCCACTAATTCTCTCTCCTATTTTCAAATTACACTCACAACATTTTTTTTTTCCCTCCCATTTTCATAATTTGCGTGCCCACCCAAAATGGTGAAGCACTTATTGGGACGGAAGGAGTATACAGTTTTATTACCTAACTAAATATAAATTCGAAAATACATAATTATTAATAGTTATTTATTTTCGGGGGTTGCATTCCGGTCAATTCTCAATGTTTGAGTTCGGAAAAATAAGGGTCATCTCCCTCCCCTCGCCCCAAACTAATGCCTATAAAAACCAACTTAATTTATTAAAGATATATATACATGAGAGGTCACAATCAAAATTTCTTATAAACCAACACCTTTTTAACCCGCTCTTATACTTGGATATAGGAGCTGATTGGTTTATAATTTTTTTATATAAAAAATAAAATAACAATAATAATATTTTTTTTAAAAAAAAAGACATTTCTTTTCTAGTCTTATATTTTAGATATAAAAGCGGAATAGTTAATAAAATACAAAATTTTTTATTATTTTTTATGAAAACGTGAAAATTCTAAAAATAAATAAATTACCCTTATTCTTAGAAGCGGACTAATAGAATCGTGATTTTATACGAAAGTATATACTCCCTTAGTGCTGGCTGAAGTGTCTCAAAATGATATCGGCGCGAAAATTAAAAAAAGTGATGTAAGAAAGAGAAAAAGGTTAAATGTTGTGAGTATGAAAAATTAAATAGGAGAGAAAATGAGTGTGAGGAATAGTTAGGAGAGAGAATGTTGTGAGTGTAAAAGTAAAGTAGGAAAGAGAATGAGTGGGGTAGGAAGAGTATAAAAATAATAAAAACTTTTCTTTTTGAGATTGGGACATTTTAAATAGGACGCCCAAAAAGGAAAATTGAGACACTTCGCCGGGACGGAGGGAGTACTATATAGTACGTATATCGTGGTTTTTATGAATTTTTGGTTTGAAGAGCGGGAAGTCCTTTATAGTTTGCACAAATTGGAGCATGCGGTTTGGGTTAAATGTATGGGCCTACATATGGGACCCAAGAGCTCAATCAATCGGGCTGAGAAGTTGGGCAAATAAAGTGGACCTGATTACAGAGCCCAATTAAATAGAGTAGAACAATGATTTTTAAAATATGATATTTTTGAAAATAACAAATAAAAAAATCTACGGGTTTCATCAACGGCTCTATCATATCCCGCGGTTTACCTCTCGCCAAGAATGAGGGCATTGGTGATAGTCAGTTAGGCTGTCCGGTGAAGCTTAACAAGGCCGGCCATAGCTCAAGACAAGTGAGGCCATGGCCTATGGCCTAGGATCACAAAAAAATGGGCTAATTTAGGGGCCTTAAAATTTGTTGTATATATGTATTAGTTAGGCCTAATTTTAACCCAAAAAACTATATACAAGTCAATATTTGGCTCACACAAATTCAACAACATCTCACGTTAAAAAAAAATCCAAATTTAATTTTCCCCTAAATTCTTTTTGATCAGGTATTAATTTAAAAAAAATGAAAATAAAGATTCAAGGGGAGAAAAAAATATGATGCTCTTGGCTAGTTACGCTACCTACGTTAAGTCCAACACTTACCGCTGCTGCTGCCGTAATCAAATAATCAGGTAATTCGTTCTCAAACTCCAATCCCCATCCCCTAATTGATTTTGAAAAGCCCTAATTAAAAACCTAATTGAAAAGCCCTAATTGAATAATGCGATTTGAGATTGATTTGTGATTTTTTTTTTAGAAGTTCTAATTCGAAAAACCCCAATTCCCATCCCCTAATGGCATGCCTTTGATAAATAACTGCCAAACAAATTTATTCACACAAATAAATTCCAAGTTTACAAACGATGACCAAAAATATCAAGGGATTCTTGCACAAAATTTAGTGCATAAAATAAATAATGTTAGTATTAGTACAACTGTACAAATGTGGTCCAACACGGAGATTGGTTATCGGATTTTGTTGACTATTCCGGTAAAAGAAGTTTTTTTGAATTTAAGGTTGATAAAAATTATCTTCGAATTATGATGTCTTCAAAGAGGGCCCGTCCAAAAAGTTAGCCTAAGACCAAAAATTTAACAAGATCGCCCTGTCGTCAAAATGCTGGTTATCAAAAAAAAAAAAAAAAAAAAGGGATCAATTTCATTTACGATTAAGTGTTAACAATAAGGAATATATATGCATTAATTTATGCTCTTCGTCTGTGGCATTGTTTCTATCATTGATGATGGTGTTCCAATTTTGTAATGCTTTATCGTAAATCCAAACACCTTTTGTTGCATCTTTTTTAAAGAAAAGCTTTTGAAAAACTTTATGTATTAAGTGATAATTTGGTGGTGTTTTTTATTGGCAGTGTCAATTTTAAATAGTGCTTGCCATGTTAAAGTTAAAAATTGTCACAGTGACAAAAAATTAGTTTTCGTTATAAAGCATGTGAGAGATGTGTTAATAAGTTTCAGTCATTTACTAAAATGTTACGACGTGATTTTCAAAAAAAGGTTTCAGCGTTTTAAATGAAGTTTCAGTTAAATACGAAAATGTTATTGCGCGTTTTCAAAAGCTAGTTTTTTCAAATTGTTAGAAAAAACTGATTTTTCTTAAGATTTTGACTTAGGGTGAGTTTGGGAGTGCTTTTTTGTGGCTTATAATCACTTTTGAAGCTCAAAATCACTTTTAATAGCGTTTGGATAACAATACTAATTATGATTTTAAGCTGTTAAAACGCAAAAAACTGTGTTTTCGTAGAAGCAGCTAGCCTACGACCAGCTTTTTGCCTTAAAAGTGATTCTTAGGAAGCTGTTATTATTTGTGTTATTTTTTACAATAATAACCATCTATCTCTTTTTATACATTTATTATATCAAGATACATATCATAAAGGTCATTTTTGATATTTATCTTCAATAATCAGTTTTGAAAAATATACTATCCAAACATTCTTTATAAATTTTAGTAGTTTATTACAAATAATCGATTTTTCTAAAATCACTTTTGAAAAAATCACTTTCAGGGAATCGCAAGCAATGCCAAACTCACCCTCGCGCCATATATTACATTACTTCCTGACAGTCCTACAATTCTATTTTTCTTTCTTAATTTTATTTAGATTTTTAACCAAAAAAAATTGCAGTAAAATAAGTACGTGGGACTATTTTTTTGAGCCCTAATGAATATTTATTTTTATTATTTGTTAAAGATATTCATTTGGGGACAATGAAAGCACTACTTGAAATTTACAAACATCCCTTTATTCATACTCCTCCTAATATTCTTTACTAGAAATTTACAACATTTTCTTTATTATTGATAGTTTAATATTTACCTTCGTCCCAAAATAAAATGTGTAAAATAAATTTCATTTTTAATTTTTTATTTTGATTAATAACAAATTTGAATTATTTAAATATTCGTATTCATATAGGGGATGAGTAATATTACATTACTGGAAGAAATGTGCGTAGCTTTGTGGTCCAGTAGGTCTTATTTCTTGAAAAGAATTTAATGATCATTTGTTGTTGCCAGATAGAGATGTGTATATTGTTGAAAGTGTCACAGTTACAAATGGATGCAAAGAGTAAAATACAAATTAACACCCCACGGTCTCCCACCCCCACCTCCCCTTTGACCCCCGGCCCAAAACGGGTTTGAAGCTTTGTCGATGCAGTCTGCTTGGCATTGTCGGGGGAATGCTCTAAGAATGATTTCCTCTCCCAACCTCCGACTTGACCGGAAAGCCGTCTTGACATACCGAAATTTGCTTTTTTACTTGTTCAAAGTTCTCGTAATAACGATAAAAGAATTGAAAAGAATATTTAGGGAGTAGTAGATTTTGTGTAAAGGGAGCCTGGCTGCATG
Organism: Adenophora triphylla var. japonica; assembly: GCA_022495995.1. NCBI lineage: Eukaryota > Viridiplantae > Streptophyta > Magnoliopsida > Asterales > Campanulaceae > Adenophora > Adenophora triphylla. The sequence goes on from JAFEMH010001297.1 coordinate 489,250, forward strand.
TATGCATGCTCTACGCACTTCAATCAATGTCATTATGTTTGATGCTCCATCTGCACACTTCAACACTTTAATGCCATTATGTTCCATGCTCCATCTGCATATTTCAATGTTCAATGTTCAGTGTGTGTGTGTGTGTGGAGTGTGATTGTGAGTGCGTTTTATAATTATGTTACAAGTAAACACTTTATAGGGTAAACACCTCACTATTCAAAGAAATTCATCTAAGAATATGAGCTAAATCATCACCCGAAGGCACCTCGAATCTATGCATGATAAGATATAATAAGAAGAAATTCATCTTCTTAAACAACAAGTCAAAAACTCAATATATTTTATATAACTCAACTCTATATTTTTATCAACTCAAAATTCAACTCCCCCCCCCCCTATGTTATTCTCAAAAGAATTTTCAAAAAAATAAATCTTATTCTTCTTAACTCTCCATCTTTACAATTGCATGATTAGGCCTATTTATAATCAACTTGGAATGAAACATCCCTCCAAGGTAGGATAAACTATGTATCAATTATGAATAGATAAGAATGCCTAGTGAATATGAAAAGCCATAAGTCTTGACCAAAATTCGGATGTATCCATATCCTTGATATGCGCAGCACTTCTGGTTAAAAAATCATAACTAATTCTAGAAAAATCCAAACGATGAACCGAAAGAGTGGAAATGGAAACTAGACTCGAAGATCTTTCAGATTGATTATATAATTCTGGTTACTCCATATTTGTGTATAATTACCAGATTGCCGTCAATCGTGGACCAAAAATTCTGAGTGTTTATTATTTTGGACTACGATATAAACCGATCTTTCCAATAGTTTCTTTTGAACTTAAAACAAACCCCACCAAAATGAATCTCAATAATATATTGAAGGGTTGTTTCCCGCATCAAAGAGTATTTTCGGTAATGAAGCTTCTAAAGAAGTAGTCTTTGGAATAAAATGGAGAGATAGGTTGATGAATTTATCGTATTGCATGGTACCCTACATAGTAGAAGGTTAAACTTTTTGGATAGTCCGTAAGAAATGAAACTCGTAATTCAACAAGCTTTCTTTCTTATGAAAAATCTGAGACTTCCATCTCGTATTAGATAATATAGTTTAGGCACCTTTGCTTTTTGTGATACTACATTGATATAGTCCTTTTGCAGTAAGTAGTTTTATGGAGTGTTCTTACTTTTGTCCATCTCATATACTGTAAGTTCTGCTTACCCCATTAAAAGATTGTTCTTCGAAGGCTTATAATCTAATACAAAGTTCCTCTGGTGTTATTACTTTATCATTATATTGTTTTTGTCTAATGATAAATTGTTTACATGTGTCTTTTTCCTTTTCTTTTTACTTTTAGTCGCCATTGAATTAATTGTGTTCCTCCTCGCTTTCCACACATTTAAGTTTATTCTCTAAAATTGCATGACATCATTATTCTTTTTTATCATCACAAATATATTCCTTGGCGACATCGAATTATTTGTTCATAATGATGTTGGCAAAAATTTCGCAAGTGGAACAATGGGAAAACTTCATGGGTCTATTCTAAATTTAATTGCTTCGCATACGAACTATTGCTTAAGCAGCTGATTGAATGAAGCAACATATCAACAAAATATTCGAAAATAACAAGTCAATAACCTTGAACTGGCACTTTAAGGTATGTTTTTTTTTTATATGGCTTTCTATATTTACTAGATAAAAAGTGCTTTTGTGTATCAAAGCATCATAAACTGAAACATAAAAAAAAAAATTGGCTACTCACAAGCAAAATTTCCTGATCCGCACGCGTGCCCTATCCTTTAGGGACGCACGTTAAGCTTTTTAAATAAGAATACCAATGCATTTATTAAACTTATTTTAACTTACTTATTTCCATAATTAAACTTATTCATTTCCATAATTATAAAAATATTTTGTTATACGTGTAAACTTGTATATTTATGAAAGTATATAAATACATTGGTTGCCTTATTTAATAAGCTTAACGTATTAGCCAATGCCGTACGTTAGGAAAAATTGTTGTCGATGATGGCAGAATCGGTTCAGTATCAACCTTAGTCCGGAAGAATACATTGTAATCCAAATACTATAACCCGAAAATACGAACAAACAACTAGCCTGATGGTATAAGGCTAATAAATTTCACGCGTGATAACTAGATATAGTGTTACGAGTTTATGTAAACCGTATTGAAATAACTTGATCTCAAAATATAAGATGACATTACCTTTTACGTAGTATGTAGTCTGATATATATAGCGGTTATATTAGGATAATTATGAATCCATTGATCACATATATATCGATGGCGTAAATGTATCCGAGAATGTAGCAGCGGGTGCACGACGTGGATGGTACGCACGTGTTGCTTGTGTTGCTCGTCGAGGTCGCTCGAATGATTAAGGTTGAATCAATTTTCGCCTTGGTTAAAGAGAGATTGTATGCAAAGGACGCGATCGTATTTCGTACGGTGTTTAAGCTAGGTTGGAATCTACAAGATCAGGAAATGAGCTTGGCTCTACGCCCTCCAATGATGGCTGATAAAATTGGGCCAGCTGACAAATTTCCAATTCATTTGAGAGATGACCTTGGAATTATCTCGGGACGTTCGGTATGCCCGTTACCCCCCGATCTATCACTTTTATTTCGTTTCCGATTATATACTATGAGTAAGATTTTAGTGTGTGAAAATCAGTGTGTTAATTATAGGATCTAATCATAACAATATTCAAAATCTTCATGTCTTTCAAACCCATACTTAAATAAGAAATTGAGGCCTACGTTATTTAACAGTAAATAACAAATTGGGCCTTAAATAGAAAATGGTCCTCACACCTCAATGCCAAGCAAATGACCAGTTAAATTAATATAGTCGGAATCACATCAGTCCCCAATCACATTTACACCCACCTTTTATGCTCTCACTTAAGTTTTGTGGGTTATTATTTACTCCATCCCAAAAATTTATTTAATTTTTACTCTCTCCGGGTCTGTACTCAAGTGATTCTCGGGGTAATTTCACGTTGCTTAAGTTAATTTTTTTTTAGTGGGTAGAAAATTCTAGGAGAGAGAATGTGAAAAGTTAAACGCGTTGCAGAGGGAACAGGAGAGAATGTAAAAAGTTAAATGCACAGAGGAACAAGATATAGAATGTAAAAGCTTAACAATATTTACCGTATATATAATGAGTGAAATGTTTAATAAGACCGCTTTTTTCAGGAATATAACGAAGATTGACAAGAGTATAAATATATTTAAAACTTTCCATTTAATAAAGCGACTCTCATTCTAGACTGATCAAAAAAGAAAGAGGACTCTTATTCCTGATCTTATGGAGCACTTTATACTTCTCATCACAAAATTATTTTACGTTAATTTTTATAGTCAACTTAATTGAATTTGATCTTATTTGCATTAAAAACTAGTTATCTTTAAGAAGAATGCCATATTAAATTTTTAAAAAGTATTATAAATGCATAATAAATTCATTCGCATGTTGTATTATTTTGTAAAATACTGTATTTCCTATAATAGTGTATAATACTAAATAGTCGAATATATCGATGAATGAATGGTGGTACGTATGTGAATACGTATGTAACGACCCCATTTTCAGCAAGTGGCGAGCGAGGCCAGAGGGCGACGGTGGTCATGGCAGTGATGCGTATTTATTATCAACATACCAAAAGTTGCCGAGCGCTGGTGCGAGGCAGTAAAGCCCACCGACAGCGCTCGCCATCACATTCTCAAACTGCGCCGACTCAACTGTACAAGCGCCCAAAGCCTATCTTCGCACGTCGATTCAAGCCCACGGGTCCGACCCATCGTGTCCCGACCTAACTTAGTCCGACCTAATGATCCATATCACAACCCTAGTACGAACCCCTCAAGCCTCGTTCGACAACAGTGTCGACCATTCCACGAGCTACTGACTCCCGACCTAATCATCAAGCATCGACTCCGGCATTGGCCACGCACGTGGGTCAATCTTTCCATAACAAAGATCCCTATAAATCGTGTGATCTACACAGCACGTTCCCACGAGCACACCGCCGCTATGATTCTCTGAGCTGCATGAGCCTCTATCATTAAACTACCTACACCAACTATAAATACTTCATCACTACCAACGGTACAAGGTAACCTCCGCCATTTTCAGATTCTCGAGTTCATTATTCAATACATTTTCAGCTTTATACAACCTGTAATCTTACTCTCACGCTTGAATGCCTTCAAGCCGGGAGACACATCCGCTAGTCGCGGCTCTGCTGTGTCAAGAAGCCAGGTGATCACTCCCGCCACGCTGAGGAAGTGATTGATAAGCACATTTCCCGGCAAAGACGCTTCAGTTCCATTGCCTGAACGTGCTTTTAACTTCTGGACTCGAAACTTTTCTCAACTCCGCAACAACGGTGACTTCGGGCGACACGATCCGAGGCTTCACTGGGGCACGACGAAGCTTCTAACAACAACAACAATACAAACGCTGGAAATGCAGATTTCGCTCCTCCTCCCCTCCTCAACGACATCACGCCAGTGGCGACACGCTCTAACAACAGCCGTGGCCGACGGCAAGTGATCGCGTGACGCAAGGAGAGAAAAAGCGTCCATACGGAAGGACAAGTGAGCTCCACTCACCCAAAATGTACCAATCGGGCAAAGCACGTGGAAGTAAAGCAGTGTCCCTCCACTAATCCCACGAGCAAGAAAGAAAATGATAAGCCGGGAGCGAGCCTGTATTCGTCGACTTAACAGCTACGAGAGGCGTAACAAAGCCGACATACGCCTGAGAGAGTGGCACCCGCCGTGTTTCTAATGGGCAACATGGTGTCAAAGGAGCGCTAGGGCCAAATGGCTAAAAGGGATGTGGGACAACGAGGACAAATAATGGTACGTCGAGCTCCCACTATACTTCACGCGCCGAGTAATGATTTAAAGAGCTAGCCTCAACAGTAAAAATGTAGAGCAGGGAGGCTCAATTCGATTTTGAGGACTCGCTAATGTACCAATAGAAATGCATATGTTTTCCCCAAATGTAACACGTAGATCGTGGTCTCAAAGATGTAACGGGCATGTGTCGCCCGTGAGAGGGAAAGGCGCAGTCGCCACACGGAGATCACAAAGCGCAGTCGCCGTTCGTCGCCGAGAGGCTTGTGTCGCCTCAAAGAAGTACTGCATAGTCTCCAACAAGATCGAAAGGACCAATTCTCACAAAAATGTATGGCAGTGCAGTGACTTCTTGTAAGTCAAGGCGCGAGGTCCACCGCCGTTTCCTCCTGGGAGCATGAGACCCGACGCCAGAATGGTCACAATAAAAAGAACAGCAACGGGGACAGGAGAAGAAGAAGGATGTGAAAGGTCGAACGAATTGATTTCCGCTTCTTCGACCCTTGACTAAAGAAATCGAGATAGCTCCACCTCCTCCTACTTTTAAAGTCAGCTTCTCGGAGTAAGCATCTGCCGGGTCATTAAATGCCAGGAGCCACATAGCACATCCGGGAAGCCACTACGTGTTTTCAGCCACGAGACGACATAACACGTGCAAAGCTCTCCTAAGCACACTTACCGGCAAATTTCACCTCAAGGTTCAATGAATTGGGCCGCCGGGTAGTATCACCACTGGGTACGCTTCAGAGCAAAATTTTCCACCGCTTCGATCACCAGGAGCTCGAAAGATAACCGTCATCGATCCGAATAACTCCGGCAGTGGCAAGAATGAAAGCTCACGAGCTATTTCACCAAGTTCAAAGAGACGGTTAATATGCAGATAGAGGAAGCACTTTATTACATGTGGAGGTAATCAACAGCTCTTAAGCGGTATTTCCTCGTAAGATACGGATCACGAACTCACAACAATGTACCACAACTCGGCTGTGAGCTGCTTCAAAGGCGTATAATGTCGCCCGGGCCGAGGAAAGAAAAGAAAAGAAGAAGGGAAAGAGCATTCCCAAGGTTGAAGTCACCGATGATAAAAAGGACTCCAAACAAGAATGGGGGGAACAATAAAAATGGAAAGAAATGTAACTGGGGCTTAGCTGCAGAAGTGTGCCCGAAGCTTTCACTCCCTCACTAAAGGAAGTCGAATCGAGATTTTGAATGCCGCCGAGCCGGCTCCTCCAAATCCTAATTCAATCCAAAACAAGTTTGAAGTGACAAATGCCAAGTGGTCATGACTACCACAAAGACACCGGGTCATCTCACGAGGATTGCTTGGGATCAATGCCGCATCATCCAGAGAACGGTCGACCAGGGAGACTCAAGCTTACGTGAAGAGACCTCAAGCTGGGGAGGAGCGAGCAAATAAAGAAAAGGGAATAAGGACCTAGGGCAGCCTAGATCGAACTCCGTGGGGTCATCACCGAACAAGGAGCAACACTCGCCATCAAGCACAAGATATTCCAAACTTAATAAGGCCCTACACAGGCCTCCAAGGAGAGAAATAAGAGACGAGGCGATCACCTTCTACTCCCACGAATTGGCAACAAATATGGCGGTTGTGAGCAAGTTCTCGTCATCCTGTAGTTCCATTGACGGGACGTATCGACGAGTGCATTCTTAGTCGACACGGGGGCCTCGCAAAGTGATATTCTGCTACAAAACTTTCAATGAGACGGGTCTTAACGACAACAAATGGAGAGATATGATGGCAGTGTCGATGGCTTCACTCAACCATCGAGTTAATGCTAAAGCGCCGATAGCACTCGACGCCGACCTAGGCCAAAGACCCCTCGTGGATTGTTTCGAAGGTACAATTTATCGTAATTAGATGAAGAAAGTGACTATCACGCCATACCTCGAATTCCCGGACAGTCGCTCTGGAATGGTAAAGCATCAATTCCTCACCAACAGTAAAGTTCCCCACACCCGCCTGAGTAGGTCATGCATACAAGGTACACCTCGTGCTTATCCGGGATCATGCTCTCTAAGAGAAAGAAAGAAAAGGGAGCCGTAGATCGAGACTGTTGACAGTTACTCGAAGCTGCCTCACAAATACCAAAACTACACCCGATCGTCGACAACCACCGACGTGGCAGTAGCCTGATCTATCGCTCAAATGACGAGGTCATACTTGAGTCGACACAGCCACTCTAACACCGCTCGAGGTTCGATTCGTATGTGTAGTTATGGTCGATCAAGCCGTCCATAGGGGACCTACGCCTCCGTATAGACAATAACTCTGGGGCCACTACCAACAAGGTCAGCATAAGCTTCGAGGATATGATAGCCGAGGAGGCTCCACACTGGGAGCCGAGGAAAGACAAAAGGTCGTGTGGAAATCATAATGAGACTCTACAATTCGTAGACGGGACCGTAGCTAGAAGTCGTGGACGAGCCTGTAGTCCGGCATCACCAACCCTTTCTTACCCCGACCAAAAATTCAGATTGGGAAGCAAACTATCATTGAGGAGCGAGCGTAAATCATCGAGCTACTCAAAGAAAGTAATGACGTCTTCGTACGGAGTATGTAAGACACTTAGGAATCAAGCGAGGAGGTCAGCTGCTCACAGACCTGAAGTCAACCCGACCATAAAGCCTACAGACCCCAAAAGTCGAGAAGTTTCTGCTCATGACAAGGAAGAGGCTATCAAAGGCAGAGGTACAAAAACTTTTGAGCGTTGTGTATAATCAAAGAGGCCACTCACACAACGCGGTTCGTCAACGTGGTCATGGTGGTGAAGAAATCGAATGGCAAGCGGCGGACAAGTGTCGACTTCACTACTCTCAATCTAAATCCCCGCTCTAAAGATAGCCATCCTCTTCCTAGAATTGACAAGCTTGTTGATTCCATTGCCGGTCACTCTACACTCCCGCTCCTTGATGCTTTTACTCTGGATAACTACCCGATAAAGATGCACGAGGATGACATAGTGCGAAACGGTATTTCAGTGACTCTGAGGCATCTAACAAGCTACAATATGACGCCTCTGGACGAAGAATGCAGAGCGACCTATCGAGGATGGCGAACAAAGTCTTTGCCTCACGATTGGTCGAAATACGAGGCCTACGTCGACGACATGGTCATTAAAACTAAGGCCTAGGAGTCACGTGGTCGACCTAAAGGAGACATTCCGCCACCCTACTTGTTAAACGACACGAAGCTCAACCCCAAGAATGCGTGTTTCGGGATGGGCAATGGGCAAGTTCGGGGATTCATGGTATCTCAAAGGGGCATAGAAGCTAACCCGTAGAAGATAAAGGCTTACCTAGCTTCCATACTTGAAGGCTCCCACCACTATCAAAAGAGATTTAGCCGACTTAATTGAAGCGTAGCACTGGGTCGCCCATATCGAAGTCACAGAAAGGTCTCTCCCCTTCTTCAAAGCATCGAGGGGGACGCAAAGTTTTTGAATGGACGACCGAATGTCATTCGTCGCTCCAACAAAGCCTAAAGGATTACTCTCGCTACTCCACCATCAAGCTAAGTAGTCTCGACCACTCGAGTAGACTTTTGCTCAGATATCTATCGCGTGGAGACAAGTCGGTTGCAAAGCAGTTGTTGATTAGAGAGGATTTATGGGCTTCAAGCCCGTGTACTATATCGCAAAGCTTTATCGATGTGGAAAGTAGGTATTACAACGCCGAGAAGGTCGCCTATGCCTCTAGTCGTGGCTTCTAGGAAGTCATGAGCTTATTTTCTAAATTTCTCATCCAATCGTGGTTCTTACTAATGCACCTTTGAGGAAGATATTGCACAAGCCTGAGAGTTCAGGTCGACTGCTCAATTGGTCAATTGCCCTCACTGAATTTGACATTGACTATCGACCTCGAAAGGCGTTAAAGGCTCAAGCTCTAGCTGACTTCTTGGTCGAGCTTACGTTCACCAAGGAAGATGACGAGCAGCGAGCTCCAAAAGAAAAGGGCAAAGGGAAAGAACCAGAGTCCCAGGTCGTCATTAGCCTACCCGAAGATTGTTGGAAAGTCTATTCAGACGGGTCAGCGACCAAGAATAGCAGTGGAGATGGAATAGTGTTGATTGAGCCAGAAACTGGGACCGTTTATGAGGAATCACTAAGGTTCAAGTTTGATGCTTCCAATAACCAGGCTGAATACGAGGCCTTGATTGCAGCTATTGAGTACGCCAAGTGCTTCGGAGCAACTAAGATCATGGCTTACTGTGACTCACAATTGATAGTCAACCAGGTCAGAGGTGAGTACGAAGTGCTTAGTTCTACTCTCATCAAATACTGCGACCTGGTGAAGGAGCTAATAAAGGACTTAGAATTAGGGAGATTCAAAGAATCGGAAGAGAAGATAACGAGTCACGATCTCCTTTTCGAAACTTGCTACTTCGATGAGCCACATGACGAGCCCCATCTCCTTCCTCGAAAATCCATGCCATGGTGGTAAAAATTCAAAGCACAAGATACGATCCCTCAAGAAATTGAACTCGTGGGAGAGGTGTTGTCGATCGAGGAAATGAAAGCATACCTAGAAAATGGAGAGCCGCTGATGATTAGAAGAAGTGTTGCTCGAGCTATCAAAAAGAAAGCTCCAAGGTACGCTATTCAAGGAGGC